>JAUJYS010006711.1:0-10117 GCA_033995665.1 Melogona broelemanni | reverse complement strand
CGAAAGCCTGCGCCGGGAATCGAACCCGGGACCGTCGGCTTCGTAGGATGTTGCCATACCCACTGAGCCATCGGTACTGGAGTTTGGCTGCTCCAGTTGCGTAGTTTTTGAGTAGCCTTGTTGTTTATATTTTGAAATCTTGGATGTTCCAGTTGCATGTTGGTGATTCGTTTTATTGATCGCTGAACAAAAATAATGGGTAAATTTTTTTAAACTACAACTACAATGTCTATCCGCAAGCAGCCTGTTAGGAGAGGGACCCATGGCGGGTGTCAACTGCCCAGTTTACAAAGCTAACATTTTTTTTTCCAACATCCTCCCACATGCTGCGATTGAGGAATTGCCTCGAATCGCATCTTTCGATTGGCGTATATCCTCCAATCCGTAACCATGTGAATCTGTGATGAATCAAGTTTTGTTTATAATTAACTTTCATCCAGCCCTGGATCCGAATCCAAACATCAGAACGCAATATGAGTCTGGGCCGAATCCGTGACAGATTTATGATCAGTCATCCAACTGAACTATTAATCCCCGTATGATATTTTAATTGTGCGTATTTGTAATGGTCGAATGACTAATAAACAAATAAATTAAATTTAAAAAAAATTGAAAAATGTATATTCAAAACTAGTCTGCCATTTTCAATAAAAAATCTTTGTGACATGTTTTTTTTTATTACACTGCCAGCTGTTCTACTACGCTTTTGGCGCTAATTCTAAATCACCCAGAGTAATGCTGATATTAGTTGCTGCATGCGACGGGCCAATCAAACGCGAATTAACAATTAGTTTTATTCGAACGAAAATACGTCTGTTTTTAACTTGTCACGTGCACAGTGTCTATACCAATTATTGGTAATCAAACGCGAATTAACAATTAGTTTTATTCGAACGAAAATCCGTTTGTTTTTAACTTGTCACGTGCACAGTGTCTATACCAATTATTGGTATTGTCATCACGTGCACTAATTTGCCTACAGCTGACGGATCTAATCGCGTTACAACTGGCACGTGCTGGCTATTGGGAGGAGATTTATTGCATTTGCTATTGTTGCACGTACCAAACATTGTCTGCATGATGATGACAATGACATTAAAATCTGGCTGGCGTGACGGCATAATCGTATCAACGAGACAAACCGAATTATCATATTTTGTGTGATCGCCTAACTTGTTTGATTTGTTGTATCACTCATACACTCATGGAGCATGGCTAATTGTTTATTCACGGTATTGGAACATACGGTTATTGGAATTGAATCGAATCAATAGAATTGAATGGTCATTCAATTTTAGCAATATAATTTAATGGTCATTCAATTTTAGCAATATAATTGAATGGTCATTCAATTTGATTGATATTAACGAGTTGTATAGATTAACCAAATAATCTCTACGGTAATCTTGTTTTCATCTCTGGTGCAATTAAAAGTTTATGAGCACGAAAAACACAAAAAGACGAGGTGCACATAAGCGAAAATCGCTGAAGCGGAACGAAGAAGATGAACGTGATTGCATTAGAATAAGCAAAATTTTAACTTCTCTGGAAATGATATATGATATAAATACCATGTTCTGTCCTCCAAATTAACGTGCTTTTAACATTTTGCAATTTCCATTGCAATCTCGTTCATCTCCATCTTTCCGGTTCGGTGATTTTTTCGTTATGTGCACCTCGTCGTTTTTTTGTGTTTTTTGTTGTTTGTGTTTTTCGTCCTCATAAACATTTAATCGATTGATTTCGTTTTTGTTTGCGATTGAACCACTTTCGATTGCAATTGATTCTGGCTTTTGGTTTTAATATGTTTTTACGAAAGACGAGTTACGGTAAGAAAAGAGTTCCTTTTTTTAGGAACTTTAGAACGCCTTGGGTCCTTTTTCCTTGAGAAGAACGGTTTCGAGCGTTTTTGTCAAAAACTGGTACGGCGGTTCCTTTTACTTTTAGCATAACATTTAAATAATTAATATTTAAATATTTGCATTCGAAGCTAAAGTGATAAAAATACTACTTATTAATAGAATTTTTCTTACAAATGTGATTTTAGATATTTTCATCCGTTCAAAAAAAAATATTTTTTGGTGGTCTTTTGTATTTTTTAATTTTTAATTTTGACTTTTTAATCGAAGGAACGGAAAAGGGAAATAAAGTTCAATGTTACTTTTCAAATGGAACGACCCCAATTCTGTAGTTATGAGGTTTATATTAAATAGGGCGATGTATAATTTAATACAAGTGTAAATTAGCCGAAGTAAAAATAATGTTATCATATTTAATATTCAGAATTGATTAAATATAATTAAACATTATTATACACTGTGTACGTAGGACGTGAACGTTCCAAATTTAATTCATAGTTTTGAAATAGGTTCACAATGATTTAGTCCATACCTGTGCCAAACTTCATTACAATCCGACCATTTTTAGCTGAGGAATGAGCTACGGCAAAAGGGAGCCCGGTTTTTTGTCTCACGGTATGACTTAATGTAATTTACAATTTGCGTACGTCCAATACCAATTTTGCGTTTTAAATACCTAAATCGTAAGCTTGTATTTATAGATTCACAATTTTTGAGATTAGTTATTTTCGGGAGCCTTACGAATTTTATAAATTTCCTTAGTTAAAAAAGTACCAGTGTAACTTTTATTTGAGCCCTGTATTTTTTGCATTCAAATTATTAGCCTGTGAGGCAATTCGGTATTTCAACATGAATGAAAACTAAAGAAGCATAAATTTCGGAAACACGTATACCTCTGGCAAAACCACCCAATTTGTATGATTAAAACCTCGTTTAATAAATTACCTTCTCTGAAAGGATCCTATTAACTTAATTTATTAAGGATTATACGACGTCGCCTAAAGTACAAGCAAATAGCATTCCCATAAAATATTCCCGATACGTTTCCCCCCCCCGAAAACGGTGCTGGCTACATATTCATTACATGATAATTTGGTTTCATCAAATTTTAATTATTTCTATTGTAGGCGTATACACTCGCTTCCATAAATATTCCACGCGGGTAGACTATGAAAATTGCCTTCTGAAAATTGCATGTTCGTAATTCGTAATGAATGCAAATAAGATGCAAAAGTGAACCCAAAGCTGAAAACAGTTTTCCAATTTAACATTCTATAGGAATCAGTGAGAAAACGGTACGGCTATTTGAAAATTTGGGAAAACAATTTTGCAATATTTAATTTGCAAAGCTAAAATACTAGTAGGTAGGAATTTCATTTCCGTAAACAATCTGTCAATTTAATTTCCTGGCATTATTGAAGGTGTAGTCAATATTTGGTGAAAATTGCTGGATTATCGGATAGAGTGATTAATACTAAGTTTCCGGAAAGATTTTTAAGAAAAGAATGGCTTCACGGATATTAATGAAATTCTGCGAAATTAGTCTCAAGCCATTTCAGAGCATCATTCATTTTTTGTTCAATTCTATTAAAAAATTGCACGTGCAAAAATTTTGAACGCCAACGTGAACGCCGACGAGATTGTGATAAACTTTTTTTATGTATTCTGTCGTTGCTTTTTCCGTGTATTCTCGTATATTTTGTAAGAACCTTACGACAAATTTATAAAATAATCGTTTCTTTGACTTTTCTGTAACAAAGAACATTTGATAAAATTGCCACTAGATGGCATAAGGCACTCCATAATATGCAACTTACCATCGGGATATGCGATACAATGTTTGCTGTATTCGATTAACAAACAGCGAAAATAAAACTATTTCGCTTTGAAGTTCCAAATTTTGTTCCTAAGATTTAATCTGGAACTGAACTTGCGAGTTCGAGATATGTCATTGTAACAGTTTTGAAACCAAGGTCGAACCTCGGTTGACAGGAGCTACGATAACTAATAAAAAGGCTTTTATGACCTGTATTGGGTAGGAACGGCAAAGGAACGTTTCGTTTTAAGGAATTCGTTCTATTTCCGTGGAATATTGGAACGTCCTCGTTCCTATTTTTTGTTTCCTGTGAAGGACGTTCCATTAGATATAAATGAAAATGGCGACACGCTCAATGAACATCTATGACTGAAAAGGCTTTAGTGTTTTGAAATTCACAATTGACAGGTGTTTGACATCTCATTAGTTCGACAATTGAGTTAATAGATTAATTTACTACCGCACCGATTTCAATTTTTGTTTATTGTTTAATCGAAGAAACGAGGATCGTCCTCGTTCTTTGGAAAAGACACGAGGAACGTTCTCGGACTTTTCCTTTGCGGAGGAACGAGGAACGAGAACGTGTTCCTTTAAAAAAAAACGTCCCCAACACTGCCGAGAAATCTGCAATACCGTGAAGCAGTATGACATCTGGAAAATTATCTCCACGTGCGCTTATTCAAATGAAATAGCATTCAGAACTGCGTTACTCGGTAATGACAGAAAGTTTGCGCTTGTTTCACAATTTTATTTATAAATTTTGGAAAAACATGCATTTTGGGAAACATGATGACGCGAAATATTACAAAACTTCAGGTATGGAATCTTTAGATGAAAGATGTAGATTTTGGTCTCAGGAGGATATATCTCCGAATTTTTCCAACGAATACCAACCACGTAACGTTATTTGGTGATGCGGCAACGGAAGCGTTCTCGCAACATTCCGGCGCAAATCCGGCCGTTGGACCGGTTTTGTCGGAAACTGCCTAGCACCGAATCCGGTGGCTCCGGAGAAGCGGCACTGGCCGGTAACCATGACGACGAATTGTGACTGCGAGCGTGAAATCAACACAGGAATGTGTGAATAGCAAAACTTGTTTGTTTTTGGGTTCGCTCGCGTTGTCCGTGATTTTTGAAGATAGGGGATAGGAAGGGGGTTACTATTTTCTGTTCGAAAAATATGCATTTACCTACGAGTTTATTCACCGTTTTTTCACCTCCCAAGAACAGTGATACTAATTTTTTTGCTCTCTACTACATAATTTTCTCTTTCGATTTATTATTCTATTATTATCTTATTTGGAGAGTTCGCCAGACTCTGAGTTCATTATTTTTCTTCGCTGTACCGAACCAACGCGGGATCTCTCGTTTATTCGATCCCCGGGGTACTGGTGAAAATGTGCCCCTCACATACTGCCTAAACAACTCATCGCTCATTCGCAGCTCATCGAACTTGTTCCCTATCTTTATTAACGCCATTTTAAGTTGCATCTAATGACACGTGTAACATATCTGACACCAACTATTTGACAACCATCTGACACAGCTATGTGAACCCGTGGAAGCGTATATGTATGAAACATCGCGTAGGTGTTTCAATAAAAAATGGATAACATTACTTATTGAGTGTCAAAAGTAATTTGCATTGAGGTACTGTGGAATACTCTACGAGTATTGACATAGGATATTAACTCGAAACCGAATCCATTATCAGGTATGCAAAGGTTTTCCGTGAAGTGACTGAAAAATGGGTCATTCAATAAGGATATCAGGTATCTCCTTCCTGGCAGTGGAAATACGTCGCTTAGGCGTTCTTAAGTTTCTAAAAACAGGAACCGGCTCCTAAGAACGGTTCTTTTCCGTTTCGTTCCTACCCAATAGTTTTGATAGTGCAGCGCCACATATCCGTCATGCGGATCGTCGTATCCCTACCAGGCGATGTCGAGGTCAATTGTATATTCAGAACGGGCGGGCACTTGATCCCCCTCCTAATATTATTACCGAACCAATTACGTCAACTTGTAGGTATGGATAAGGGTTGGGAGCACGGCGAGTGGTGGGGGCGAAATGTTGGAATGCGGGAATGTCTCTCTATCGTCTAATTTAATTAGTGTCGTATGTGGCGGCAGATACGACTCGCCGCCACTTTATTCCGCCGGTCTAGACAGGACATGGTCACCGCTTGAGACGTGCGTTTCCGACCAACCGGTCGACCTTTTCGCTCCACGTGCGTAAGTTGCTTCACGTGCGGTAGTAGTATCGGGGTTGGTCTCGTGAGATTTGAGCACGTGCTGGAAAATGTACGGTGTTAGGAGATCTGCGTTAGGGCAGGTTTTGGAAAGGAGACCGTTGGAGGGCAGCACCACTTTCTTAGCTCGTAAAGTCAAGGATAGGAGAGGGATAGAAAGAAGGTGTGACGTGTGGTGTAGTGTTTGTTAAGGATGCTCACTAACATATTCGCCTCCTAGTTCTCACAGTGGCAGTACTTATGAAAATGTGACACTCTTTTTTTTCTACAGCTGCTAAAGCCAAAACTAGCATTTTCTAGTATACACGTGAAATACACTTGAAGAAATGCGACAAAAGCTGCTTAAAGTTTTTTTATATTTTTAAATGGCCGACTTTTTGCAAAGTCAAAGTGTAGTAAAACTTTGGTGGCGTAGTGCTTGGAAGGGAAGTGGTGTGGGTGTACTAGAGTGTTCGATCAAACATAGGGGTGAAAGTAGAATGTCGGCGTCATTTTGGACGCAAGCCAAATGAAATCTCAGACAAATTACCAGGCGCAAAAAACCGAACCCGCCATCAGAAAATGTCGCTGTACTAACTTTTTTTTTTCTAACGATAATCATTATATGTGAATTTAGCAGTGCTCTCAATAGGGATGGGCATCTGGTGCGGCTAGTGGGCCATGTGGCTAATGGGCAGTACGGCTAATAATACGGCTAACCGGCCATGGTGTATATTTGCCGTTTAGTTTGTATTTCGTTTTTATTTCGTTCCATTTAGTGGTTCGAATCCTAGTTCAGGTATTAATTTATTTAATCGAATAAATGAGATCTGGGCATCGAACCAGGGACTGACGTGCGAGGTAGTATGCTTATGATCTACATGTACAATGCGCTTCGATAACTCTTCATTTACATCCTATTGTTTGGTTTGGACAATTTGCGCGTGCGCGAATTTGCACGTGCAGCCAATAGCGATTTTCGCCTCACAGATTCGGAACTTTGTTTTTCTGCGTTTTCGCAGTTTGCGTTTGCGTAGATGATAGCACGTGCTTTTTAGCGTTATAGTCGGTGGGAATCAATATTCGTTTCGCCTAATTCGAACAAACCATGAGGCTCGTGTGCACGTGAGCTCATTTTTCCTGGTTCACGTGACGCGTAGCGGTGACGTCGGTCGGGGTTTCCGTCACTGCCAATTTACCCACTGGTGATGTTAAGACAGGCGGAACCAATAACGATCGAGGTCAGCCCCTCATCTCCGGTGACGAAACACGACACTGGCTCCCTCTGTCAGTGTGTTGTTATACATGTGACACGAGCTAAATAAAACTGAATACTTATGGGGTGTGTGTGGGGAGGTGTAGAAGCAGTTTATATTTCCTTTAGGGAACCTGGGCACGTTTTTCTAATTTTATTTGAACAGTTTTTACAACAGGGTTTTACTACATTTTATTTAACTTGACAAGCACCTTGATTGCATTTTTCTATTTAAAGTATACCTGATGGATTATATGTGTCTTGTTATTTGACTTTTATAAGGGCAAATTTCACCAACCGCGTTGGTAATTTTGAACAAAACAGAATTCTCGCAACCTTTACGAGCCTTTTAGGCACTGCGTTTTCATAAACGTTTTTATTAAACTTAACATGAACGTTAACTGTCTCTTTTAAGGTCATTTTTATGAGGCCATTTTTAACCAACTTTCACACGTCCTAGAGAGCTGAAATTTTGTGTGCAGCTCAATCTCTTGGAAAATTTTGGCGAGGATCCGTCAAAATTATCTAAATAACAATAATTTAGAAGATATTGATACATGTGTGCTTGTAGGTTAGTTTGGCAGTACCGTAATTGCTGCCCCCAGTAGGCAGGCAATCACTGTTTGCTCCACATAAATAATGAACAGTAGGGCGTTGCCCATCTATCATTGTCTTTTCTCATGTCAAACAGTCATGCATTTCAGGCAGTGGGATAAATGTAGGGAATCGTATGGAAAACGTCATAGCGAAACTTTGTCCGATCAGATATCTTCCCAAGACCACGTGCCTATGTGCACTTAGAAAGATATAACTCTGCACGTGCATCCGTATTGAAATAGTATGGTAAATTCAACGCGGCTACTTTTTTCACGTTCATGTACGGTAGTCGCAGCTCAATGGTTGAGCATTCGCCATGTTGACGGCGATCCCAATTCCCAATTCGGGTTTTCTTTATTCGATCTCGACGTACTGGTGTGCCCCTCCATAATTTCTCAAGCGATTAGAGCGGTACAGAATCTCCTGTTGTGTTATTCACTTCAATGATCTTCGATGAACGATCATTCATAGTAAAAAAAAAGAACCTGAAATTTGTCATGTACTGTTTCTTGCAGCTGATGCCTACTGGCGCGAATGCTTTTCAGTAATGTTGTAATTTCAACAATGTTTCGTTGATGTTGTTTTTCGAAAATGTATTAAAATAGTTACAGAGTTTATTTCTTATTCTATTAATGTAGGTATTTTGATTGCCCACGTGAAATCGTTCGTTAAAATCGAGGCCTGTGATTTGTTTGGCCGTGGGACTCAGCAGGAGACAGGTACCAGCTTATAAATAAACTGGCCACGGAACTAGGACTAGTCTTGCCGTGTCTGTCGAATATTTCAGAGTCGTTCGACTGAAACGCACACCTGGGGTATTTTCTAGTAAGTGCCGTTCGTGGTCGACTAGCACTATCTCGGATTAACAATTTATCACCACAACAGAACATTTACTCAGGCTGAGTATTTAAAAAAATGAATTAATATTAAAATTACTTCGACTAACATATATTCCCAATAAACGAAACAAAAACAAAAAACCGGGACTGTCCAAAAATTGAAATGCACATGCGTTTTTATTTTTTAAACCGCAATTTCCTTTACTAATACGGTAAAGTGATAAGGTTGTAGCCATTGGGCCGCTAGGTGACTCTTGTGTAGTGGACACCGGTCAGTAGCGAACGCTTGACTGGTCCGCGGTTACAGTTGAGACGGACGAGCGGGAAATGGAAACTGACACTTGACCACAAAGCTACTTTACACTCTCTCGTTCGAAGTAACCATGTAACGAGTTTTGACCATGACGTGGACCCTTGAAGAGTGCTTGCAGTACTTGAACAAGGGGTTTTTCATATGGTGAAAGGAGAGTCGGTATTTGGACGGTGTTGTTGGGGGTGGGGTGAGGGAGAGGGATGCTTCATCGGAGATCAATTCAGGAACCCGGTGGATCTGGAACGGCGTCCGATTCCGGAATGTTTTTTTTTTTCCTGTTCGTTTGAATGCACCGAATCCCCAGTGTTGGGTAGGGACGGAACCGACATGTTTTGCTCCTAGAAACTGGTTTCTTTTCTGAAGAACTCTGGAACGCCCTCCTTTTCTTAAGTAGGAACGCTTGGAACAGTTTCGTTTTTTTTTGAGGAACTGGAACTGGAATTCTCCGACGGAGAACTCCGAAATTTTGTGGACGAGAGAAATTAGTACGCAGTATTTCCTTCCAAATGAATGTAAAACGGTGGGACTCAATTTAAAAACAGTATTCAATTACTGGGTATACTCGGGGGCATAACGTCACCAAATATGGTTAGATTCTGCCATACTTTTTTCACAAAAATGATCTCATGGTTCGATGTTTCTAGATCATTCAGTTCGTTGAGCAGTAGAGCTTTTACCTGAAAATTTTCACCACCTCGTGAATTATTTAGTTCTCACTATGTCGTCAACGTGAGTGTGTACGTTGTAATTGGTAGGTCGTGTTTGCCAACAATTGGGGATCGATTATTGGAAGTCTCTTTTCCGTAGGGGTTCTGTAGAGACCCTGTGGTGCCTAGTTCAGGAAATAAATCAGGCATTTTGAATACCGTATTTTCCGTTCCTTCACCCGTGGCCCACAAGCCAGCAAATTTTGAACGGATTGAATGACTACACCGTAAGGCAAAAAATATCCGTAACCTTTTTAGTGGCGGACAAATTATCAATCGTACAGCTATGGTACAACGCCATCTACAGTCTGATATATTCACTGTAATGAGAAATTAGTGGCGTTGATTAAGAGTTATTAAAATGTAAAAAAGGTTATGGACGGTCTAAAATGAAGAGTTTTTCTCGACCAAAGAGAAAAAGGAAACAGCAACTTCTTGATAAAATCCGATGTTTTAATAATTCGCCGAATCTTTATATACACAGAATCTTTTATACACAGTACA
>JAUJYS010006710.1:0-10117 GCA_033995665.1 Melogona broelemanni | reverse complement strand
AATCTCTATAGAGATTCGAGGGTGCAGTAATCCTGTAGTGCACTAGGCGCTACGGTGATTTAAAAAAAATAAATAAAAAAGTATGTGTGTTCAATGCATGTTCAATTCAAAACATATCGCTTTATTAAATGTCTTGGTTTTATGTTAAAAATTTAATGTATTAATTATTTAGTATATGTGTGTTCAATGCTTCAAGCACTTTCATCATATTTGTTGCGGTGTTTCGCATTTTATCAATTGAGAAAGACTAAGATGAGTCCTGAGTCACCTAGTATGATCAGCACTGTACACGCAAGTCTAAATTCGTGCCTCGTTTCGGATCGCCGCAGCTGTAAATGCGTTCACTTAAACACTCTTACGTGTACGGTTGTCACATTAAACTGAGCTGTGGGTTAAGAACACTGCTGAACAAATCAATCGACGAAACGTCTATTGTACGGTGGCAGTGCGAATAAACAAGTACAGCTGGTGTCACGGATACGAGGCGATGATGTATGTTGTTTGATAATTGGTTTCCCAGTACTGTGTCGGAGACGAAAGTCGTATCGATTGAGAACATGAAGCCGTTGTCGTTTCGCCAGTGTTCATTCGTGCCGTCTGTATCACCTTTTGCCGATACTGCGCTGGCTTGTACTTAGAATCCACTGTTGCAAAATTTCAAAGTGTGTTGAGGAAACAATGATTCTCGTATAGGAATAAATGTTGGCTACCATACTGGAGACACAACGCAAATAATGCAACCTTTGTCGTTGATGCTGTCTTATCAATTGCCCCACATCAGTTTAGAAATTCTTGCGCCTTCGTAAACTGCGGTCAACACTATTTCGTTTGGATGTTCAAAGATAAAATTGAATTTTGACAATCCGGATTACGTAATGCATTTGGTATGCTTGTAATTGTTGGCTTTGTCATGGTCGAATAGGTCTCACAAATATGTTACGTTTTGATAACCGCGAGTTTTGACTCCTTTCTAATCAGACTTGACCTTTGAATTTTGGTTCATAATCTGACGAAAATCTCTCTCGATTGTCCATTTCGTTTTAAAATATGCTTTATAGTGTATATTTCGTAATTATGCATTTCCCAATTTACTTCAATTAAATAATTTGTTTGATACAGGCGTTTTTAATTATTCGAATGTGTGTAACAGTTCTTTGTAGTATCTGATCAGGTTCAATTCAATTCGGCCATTTATGTCTGTCTACTCTAGAGCGTTTTGATTCATCGCAGTTAATGTTTTTTTCTTCTCTCTCTCTCTCTTTTGTAGGCTGTGATAGCAGGAATCAGTGTTGCAGTGATTATAACAACATTCATTCTTTTGAAGATGTTTTGCAAATCAGGAATCAAAAAGAAAGGTCCACGTCTACTACTTCTCCTCTCCTAGTAAAATTAATTATTCTCATTGTTTACGGTTTCAAAGTGAAAAACTTTTCGACAGTTAACAGTAAACATAATTGTCCTCAATACTGAAAACTGCCGAAAATCGAAATCATCCGAACTTAAAGTAATAAAATATTTAAATACGTGATGGTTAAACCAAAAACTGCACTCTTCCGAAGATTGCATTCTTGATAGCCCAGTTTTATTACAAGTATCTTTCTTTGTATTTATATGTATATTTCAGTTTATACTGTAAATAAGGCTGTCTTTTGGTGTCTGTCTTTTGGACGTGTGGACGTTGAAGTGACTGTCTTTTGGACGTTTATCTCATTTTTGAATTTATGTGTTTGTGAAACAGTTGCGGAAGTGAAGGACTTTGTCGGTGTGGGATCGGGCGGCAAACCTCGTTTCCGAAAGCGTGACAAAGTGGTGTTCTACGGTTTGAAGATGCTGCGAAAGGTTCGACAACTTATTCGTCAATTCCCAGCTTCCCATTCAATATTGTCAAACGCATTATTTCAGCATTTAGAACTAACGACGTATACGTTATGTTGGTTTAGGTTAAATCACTCTCCGGACAAGATCGGCAGAGGATTAAAAAGCGGCAGATGGTTATACGATTTGCTAAAAAGTAAGTGAACCTCTGAAGCTGTGGTTTTGACGCAGACGCAATAGCTAAACAGGAAAACCTTCAACATTATCCGCCATCAATATTGACAACATTTTCTATCTGTGTCAACACATGTCCAGCTGTTGCTCGATATAATCTATGTTGACCTTTGCACCTCGTGAATCACTAGACCTTCAAATACAGAAACAATTTCTTATCGCTCACAAACATGTTAGATCGGCGTGTGAACATTTTTGCCTCGTGTTTTTGTTTGATCTTGTTAACAAGATTGTTTTGGTGGACATGTAGTTGATTCACTAGCTTATCGTAGAATGATCCCCTAATAAGTTTTTTTACGTACCTTTATCTAGTGTTACGTACTTTGTTACGTTGTTACGTACCTTCTTCATGCACCCTCTGTTGATAGAAAATATTTCTTAATATTATTTTAAAATAGTTGCCCTTAATTGGATAATTACATTTAATTACTTTCATATAGTGATGCCATGTGTATCTTTCTTGCCATAAGGTTTCAAATTTTGGGAAAATTAATGAAAAAATTAATTAATTGAAAAAATGAATATATAAAGTAAAGGATAAAGTTTGAACTGTTTTCTCTTAATTGGATAATTAGGCAATATAAAATAATAAAGGCCATAGGCTGATTCAAAATCTGACTCACTGTGAGATGCTTGGGGTTAGATTCCCAATGTGGACTTTTATCTTTTTCGAATCTTTTGGAGAACAAGTTACGGATGCATGTTCTAACCGTGTGATGAAAAAAGTTAGTGGCATGATAAATTAATTTTAGTAAACCAGTGTATTACAACAGTAGTACACAAGTAAATTTTATATATTTTTTCAGATTTTTCACCGTGTAATTTCTAAAAAAATGATCAATTCTTCGTTTCAAACTGTATTCAAAATTGCATGGAATTCCATGCACTAATTCAACTCACCTCAACGAATGGTGCCACGTCGCATTTCGTCCAATATTGTCTCGTATTTTTCACAGGCTACTGAGGTTACGGAAGGAGAATCAGCCAATACCTCTGCAAGTGAAAGAGCCTCCGGCAGCTTACCTCGAAGCCGACCTGTCGGAAGGCGGCGAACAGGGTCTCCCACCGGAGGTCATGTACATGCTAAAGAGTATTAGGTAATTAGCCATTACCTTAACCTCAACCACTACCGATACCTGCTTCACCGATCATATTAATTTTTCACCGCTTTTTTCTGACAGGATATTCGGCCACTTTGATAAGCCAATGTTCCTGGAGCTGTGCAAGCACTTGGAATCGCGGCTGATTTTTGCCGGCCACTACTTGTTCCGGATCGGCGATCAGGACGACAGCATCTACGTGGTGCAGAGCGGCCGACTCAACATATTCCTGGTGGAGCAGGACGGCACCGAGCTCACGCTCAAGAGCGTCCAGCAGGGGGAGAGCGTCACCAGTCTGTTGAGCTTCGTAGACGTGCTGGTGGTGAGTGACCAGCGATCAAAGTTGTTACATTTTTGGGCGCCACCTGGCGGCGAGTAGAGCAAAAATGTGTGAGCTGACTCATTATGTCGGTCATTTAAGGGGACGAACAGGGTAAACTTATTCAGGAACCAGTTCCTAGGAGCGGAACTTTTGCTGTTCCGTCCCTATCCAACACTGTAAATTCGAACTTGAACACCAAGAGGGATACAGAACCTGCTGTAGAGTGATTCACTACAGAGAGAGAGTAAAATGAAATATTTTAACCGCTTTTTAGTGTCCCCCTCCTATTAAATGAATTTTACCATCAATGAGTGATCATTAAGATTCGTTCTATTTTATTTATTAAAGGGCGAACAATCCACGTTCAAAACTGTTTGTGCCCGCGCCGAGATGGACACCATCATTCTGAGGTTGCCGCTGGCCGCCTTCACCGACATTTTTGACCGCTACCCAGAGTACCTGGTGCGGGTCATCCAGATTGTCATGGTGCGCCTTCACCGTGTCAGCTTCACCGCCTTATACCAGTACCTGGGTCTGACGTCGCAGCTCATTAACCAGGTGAGCGGGTCACCGATCCATCAGCCGTATTGTATCTTAAGAGAAAAATTGCATCTAGATTTTGAACGGTAATATGTTAATTTTTCGCCAATGTAGACGTCTACGTATCGCCGTTCGATGAGTTCTCAAACGCAGATGCCGACCGGCTCTCCCAAGCCCAGTCCCATTCGAACCAAGGAGCGAAGAACATCAAGTCGGCTGGTGTCCAGCTACGATCAGGGTATACAATTTGGCTCTTCAGGTAAACCCCCCCCAAACCTCGTGCCACTGCCGTGCACTTCAGAATCTTCGCAGTCTAGTAGTACTGCACTGGACCATCCGTTCATTTCCAACGTCGTTATATTATTTAATGGACCGGTGTTTTTTGTGTTTTGGCAGTCGGTGATGATGGTGTGGACTATGATCACCACCACTCCAGCAGCATGCCGACCGATTCGGATATCTCGTTTCCCCAATCACGATTCGCGCATCACAGGGTGAGTTGTTCATGTATAGAGCCCACTCAACTGTATTTTTAAGGGATTGGCAGACATGATTGACCCGTTGCAACGAACTGGTAAACTTGTTTGTGCAGTGTTAGACTATTTCACATTTTTTTATCATTGATTAAACACTATTTTAATGGTACGATAATTATAATTAATCAATTGATAGTCTATTCATGGGTTATTTACTATTAATTAACATTTTATTGATGTATTTTTTAATCAAAAATATTTATGTATTTTTTTTTTAAATAACCGTTGATTGATGTGTTAATAATTAAGGCAATTGCAACTTTTTGTCGGTCCCCAGTGGCTCAGTGGGTATGGTCACATTCTAATGAGCGGGTGGTCCCGGGTTCGATTCCTGGCAGAGGCTCTCGTTTATTTGACGAGCCGCGGTACTGGTGTCACCCCTACACCCCTGTCACCCTACAGCATGGCTATTCCAGCTGGAAATCCCGTTCCATTCCCTGCCCCTCACATATCTCCATAGAGACACGAGGGTGCAGTAATCCTGTAGTGCACTAGGCACTATGGTGATTTAAAATGAAAATATATATATATGGAAGTTAACTGATCGGCAGCAGCACTTTACTCATCAGAATTGTGAGAATGATTGCTATATTTATATGGACACCACTTACACCGAATTTTCCATCCGGATCATGGATCTTGGAGAATAAAATGTGGCCCTGATTGTGGTAGTTTCCGTAGTATTCGCGATTGATTCCGACGACTGCAGATTCCATGATGGATCCGAGGATATCGATTCCGTTCGGGTCCTTCAGGGCAGTACGGTTGCCTGCTTTCTAAAATTAATATAAATTCAAACACTTTAATCTTATTGTCACTAAATGGCGTTGCTGCGATTATTTCGCGATCGGGTGTTGCGGGCTAATATCAAGTCGGAGAATAGGAAATAGTTGAGCTGGCTCACGTCAATTACGTGACCCACGTGGATGGCCTCCAAAAGACGGTTCTTCCATAGCTGCAATCGATCGATGGAGATTTCCGGTACATCAACCGGCATCATATTGGCCGGGCGACCGGGATAAATCCTACCCGTGCTCACCGTCGAAAGGTTGGGATAGTATCCTTCCTACACGGTTGCAAAAAAATAATATTGTTTCCAATTATTTCTTCTTTTTTTTTCCCGGGAAAATAAGATTTGGGCGCATCTTTGATGTCACCTCAAAACATGCTAAACAATCAAACAATCAGGATTGTATCAGTAGTATCTTAAAAATAGTCTTAATTTTGGTTAATCCGTTGTTGACGATTTTAGGAGATGGTGAAATAATTTTTAAACCAGTAAAAAAAATTAGAATTTCGTGGCAATATTTTAACATGAACATGAATAAAATTTAGTGTTAAATATTTGCTAACACAGTATTTGCACGTTCGCCATCTTATAATTGATTTTTGTTGTAAACTATCCACTAATGGTGTGGACGGATTGCAAGTTTTATAGCACCGTCTCAGTGGTTTTAAGATATTATTTCGTAAGTTTTGCGAATATGGTGTAAACAAAAGTGAAGACTGCAAAATCATTCGGATTTGGCAACCTAAAAGAAGAGAGCGCGAATCATTGTGTCCTTGGGGAAACAAAACATCTCCTGCTTAAGGTTAATGGTAATTGAGGAAGATGTCTTACTGTGATCGGCACACGAAAGTTGATGAGTGGGCGAACCCGAGGCAAATCATTGCTCATACGTTCAACGTCGTACCTTTACCAAGTCGTGAAAAAAAAAAAAAAAGAAGGAAAAAAGGTAAAATCGATCAGCGTTTCGATTTAGAAATGAACCACTTCTTGGATTTTTTTAATTATTATTTTAATTTTGGTGATATGAGAAAGATTTAATTGTGGATATCCCTCGCCCCCACAAACAAAAAAAAATACCAAGTGTAAATTCTGCTCTTGGAAGACAAGCTCTCCGCGAGCAAATTAGACCATGTTAAAATAAGAATTACCCCATCTTTGTCCTTAACTGGTCTTTAACCCCCGCCATTGGCCTCCTAAAAGGGGCTGCTTGCGGGTATATATTGTAATTGTAATAAAATAAGTGAATTTCATTACAACATTGGTATTCAGTCTACGTGCCTATTTAAATGAAGCAATCATGAATAAGCGAAAGGATATTCGTGTAACGTTAAGCGTGCCTGTGCGCGTTAATATTTATTCTATGTTAAATAAATGCCCGGTCACGTTGGATGACATCACAGGACAAATAAAAAGCGAAAACGCAATTGCGCGCTTGTTCCGCTACTGTGTTGTGCTCAGTGATGCACTTCGGGAGCTCGCAGCGGTGTAGGCGGGATCCTTTCTTTTCCAAATAAATTCCGCGAGCAAGCTGTTTCCAGCCGGATTCGAAACGGGACTTTATTGGTTACCCAGCCGTATACGTCACCTGGTTGCAATTGACGCATAACCACCAGAAAACTCGTTTCGATTAATATCATAACTTTCGAGTAGTACTGAATACATTTATTTATACCTGGCAATAATTTGCTGGTGCATATAGTAGAACAGCTCCCCCTTGCGGTCTTTGTTGCCACTTTGCTTCGACGGATCCCACACGAAGGGATATGCCACGTGCCAATGCCAGTGGTGGGAATTGAGCTGCGGATCTTCGCGGAAGTAGGCAAGGCGTGATTCAATATCCAGTTCGTTGCGGGGGATGGTATAATCGACTTCCACTGGTGAAGTCGCCTAGAGGAGGAGGGGAGGTAGCAATTATAATCTACCCTTTCAATTTTTTTGCAAATTGGACTAAATTGCGCTGGCTCAGTCAAGCGCGGACATTTGGGCGTGTTTTTAAAGGCGTGGATTTGAGCGATAAAAGATATTTTTTTTTACGCGTCATGCGTGTTCAAGCATTAATCTTTCAAATGGAATTGCAAGGGTAGAATCGGGGTACCTCAGTTTGATAATCGTTGTCATTCCAAACGCTAATTTTCGATTTAATAAGAAAAAAAAAAAATGAGTTTATTATCTGTTTTTTAAAGATATTATTCCTTCTGCTGGCATTTTTGAGAAGCGTAATTTTATTCTTCTTACCTGAGAAGCGCTGTAATTTTAATAGATTAGTGCTCATAGAAATATCGATGACATTTATCGTTTATAAAATCGATTAAGAGAGTGTAAGATATGCTGAATTGATAAAATAAATGCAATCGCATCCAACTACCGTAGAACCAATGCGTTTAATGAGTAATTATTTGAATCGATCGGGTTTGTTGATCTGAGCAGTTATAATGTTTTACCTCTGGTATGTTCTTTTTCACCGCTGTGTTGGCTTGGCTAATCACGGTGGACGGGAAGTAGCACTCCGGAAGTACTTCTTGCACTGGCGGCACTTGACACCCCCTGGTGTCCGGTCTATGCAACACCGAATACATCAAGGCGAATACGAACATCTCTTCGTTCACCATTGTTCGTAAAGCAGTGGCTGTGTTCACAAAGTCTTGAAAAGAACTTTGCTCTAATAAAGAAAATCAAACGTGCTTTCAGTAATCACACCTTCAGCCATAAATAAATGTTTACATTGCGTTTTAAAAGTCCAATTAACATCAAATTGGAATGTCTTAAATTTTGTATACTTCCAATTTGAAGATGTTAATTTTGTCTTTTAATATTGGTATATTAAATTTCATAAACTGTATTCAGGTAGGTGTTTGAACAAGTTGCAAAAGTTGAAAAAACCACTACAGTTGTAGTTTAGAGCACCTAATAGTTGTTGGGCTACTTGAAATGCTTCATCCATGTTGGACCATTCGAACAGGGAGCAGGGAACCCCTCTTGGAAATCTGGCGATTTGATGTCTCTTTTGATCCAAGTTGGTGTCGATGGTGGCAATGTCTTGGTTGATGGAACTGGTTGTTCGACGATTGTTAAACCGTGGTTGCAATTCCTCCAACTATTTTTTTTTAATTTAAATTGAAAGATGTGAATGATGCTATTTTTGAAAATATTGGTTCGTTTACCATTGGCACTTTTTTGTATTTTTCGGATTAGAATATAATGTACTAGGATTACAAAAGATATTTTCGTGCTCATTGAGCAATTCAAAATTTTTACGATTTAATTTTCAAGAATTTGAACAAGCCATGTGATAATGATTAACCTATTCCTAATCTTACCTCTGGCATATCCGGCTTTGATACAAACTCGAAGAGAGTCAAGATCTTTCTCTGTTTGTCCATTGTACTTTCCGACATTTCTGTAAGTGACCTTAAGATGACCAAAATTATTAAACATATTTATATTGACATTGAGGTGACCAAATTTATAAACAGAATTGTATTATTTTTTTAGAAGTGAATTTCGGGAATCTTATTTTCGTTACAAAATATGTAAACTTTAATTGTAGGTCAATTCGAAAAACACAAAACAGATTTCGAAAATTAATTAGCATCTGATTAAGTACGGTATGACATATGTCAATTATATTAGATGTGAATGGCACGATATTTGAAATACATACTTCAGTGTGACTATTTCTCCAATAGTGTTCTTCCAAACGGTAAATTTTCAGCAATATTGCGTATACTTGCAATACAACTTGATTTGGTGCTTTGGTAATATTTTATGTTACTCGTTTCGCAGACCTACATGAAAACTGAAAACTGTCTGCACCTCTAGCCTTATATATATACCTGCGTATGGAGCTTATTGTTTTTATTCAAATTCCTTACGGTTATTAAGCTCACCCTAGTTACCGGTACACAGGCCTGCAGCGGGGGCAGCAACCTTGGCGGACACCTCATCCGTTGAATGTACGTGGGTATGAGCAGAAGTATGACTGTCGGAAATTGACTGTGAACAAATCCGTATTTCGAAACACTTAATAGCGTGTGTTGTGTAGTTTTTATCATTAACTCATTCATACTCGTTTATCATTATGTATTTTAGAATTATAGAATTAAGTTACGCGTTTTGGTAAAGTTTTGCATGCGGGCGTTGTGTTTTGAGACTAGGTGGCGCTTGTTAGCGTCTGCGTTGTGTTTTGACACTTGTTGTCGCCGATAATTGCGTTTCGTTCGTCAAATCCTGAGTCGTCGCTAGGAGCGCTGGCAGCGCGTAGTGGTCGGTAGACCAAAAAACAATCGCTAGTTAATGTGCGTCCTAATTCGTTTTAATTAGCTCAAGAGTTTTTGTTGTGATCTTTGTTGAGTCAAAGTCATGTCTCACAATTCGACGGTGCTGAGATCACCATTTGGCACAGGGTTCCTCGAAGTTAGTTTTTATCAGCACTTGCGAAATAAACAATGCTACGAGGAAAGTGATAAAAATAATTTTATAAAAATAAAATTAATATAAAATTAACCCATATATATACGTACATATTCATGAGTCATAAGTAGTTACCAAAGTGCGATAAATTATGAAGCCCTTGAACTTTAGTGCGGCCCCCGTGGTACAGTGGCTATAGTCATAGATTACTAAGCAGGTGGTCCCGGGTTCGATTCCCGGCAGAAGCAGTCGTTTTGACGAGCATTCGACGAGCTGCGGTACTGGTGTCACAGCTGAGCTTCCATTAGGGAGTCCAGAGCTCAGGGGTGGATCCTGCAGTCTGGCTATACCAGCTGCCAATCTTCTTCCC
>JAUJYS010006709.1:0-10118 GCA_033995665.1 Melogona broelemanni | reverse complement strand
TCCTCCGTTTCTCAAAAAAGGAACCAGTTCCTAGGAACGGGAACTTTCCGTTCCGTTCCTACCCAACACTGCATTTATGTGATATGTACAATACGCGTGGACTAAAAACATGCCCGTTAACGCGGCTTCGACGTCACGACGTAAAACCGAGCTCGGTGACAAAACACAACAAAAAATTAGGTCGTCCAAATTATAGCAACGCACCAAAAGCAGCCGATCAATTCATCAAAGGATTTGCTTACTCGCGCGCGGTGCAGTCTCTGGGTCCGAGAAAGGAAGATGATGTGCATTTTGGTGGGAGATCTCCCTGGAAACGTCGGGGACCGGTTCTCTCTTCGGTCACTCACTTGAAAACGCAATTGGTCCGTACGCTAGCTAAAATTTGTACGGGGTGATTTTTGATTGGTCACACAACCCGCGGTGTCATCCAGAAACAGTAGTACCAATATGAGTATTGGCGGCGCCATGCTTTTGTTCGGCTAGTGTGCTGTGACCGATTTTCCCAGTGCCAATACAATAGAAAATCCAATAGTTTAAGCTCAACTCGAGGTTTATGACACACAATGAACGACCACATATCCAATTTGCGTACATTACCATATGTTTTACCACACCCCCCTCCCACACCTGAAACAAAAATTTTGATCCCCCCGCCCCCCTTGCCAACACACCCTTATTCTCAATGTATCGATAGTTTAGATGTAGAAGGGTGATTGTTTTCTCAAGAAAAGGATGGGCATTTTCTGCCCAGCTTCTAGCCTGATTATCGATCCCTCTCACTTTTTCTGTGGGCCCTGAGGAAGATGCAAGCGACGCGAAAACAGCTGTTCGGACGTTAAGGAGATCGCGTGACCCATAGGAGTATTCATACTGTTTGTATATTTAATTGACACTCTGTAATATACACACAACGTTTATACTTTTACCTAACATCTTTGTAATCGTATTAAGTTTCCTTGATATTATTAAAATTTATTACAATAATACCCAAGAAGTTGCCGTTTCCGTTTATCTCAGGTCGAGAAAAACATTTCAAATTATGTCCTACTTAAGCAACATTTGCATCCACAAAAGTTTAACGAATGTTTGTTTGAAGGTTGCATTTATATACGGTACGAACTTCAAATTGCCCAGTGGGTCCCAAGAGAACATATGCCAAATTGAGCAGGTGCGCAATACAGCTATATAGTACTGAATAAGGACCAATTTTAGGGTTTATTGTTATATCTGCGAGGGCATAATCAAAGTAAAGCTATTTTAAAGGTTGCTGCAGGTGAGAGAGGAAGCCAGAAACCCCATTTGTTCAGCGAATTCGAAATGGAAATTTCCCACTACTTTTTTTCAAAACTCAGTCGGGTTTGCGAAACGGCTAATGGAAAAGAAAATTCGAGCAAAGGCAATCGGCAGTACGGATTCTTGATTGGATTGTTCCCGTTTCGCCCACAGAGCGGCACTGGTGTCGCGGCGTTGCTCCATCAGTCTTTCATCACTTTCCTGATTATTGGTTCGAACGCGTAGGCCAGTTCGTGCCCTAGTTACTGACTCAATAAATTGATTTGCAGGCGACGAGCAAAAAAATGGAAGTATCAAGCCCGCTAAATGTAGGTTTATGAACTAGGGCTACGTAAAAAAAAACCTACTAGCTAACGACTAGCAGCGCAATATCGAAATATTCCAAAGTGGTCGACTTTCCAGGTTGGCGCCTCTGTGCTTGGATTAAGCTTTACTGGTGTATTCGCACATAGGTATCGCATAAGTTGGCTTGAATTAATTAAAATATATTTGCTCATTGAATGAAATGGTTGGACGAAATTATTATTAACAATTTCTTAAAAAATTATTGTGAAAAAATCATAAACCATTTATTTTATTTTTATTTTTGAATCACCGTAGTACCTAGTGCACTACAGGATTACCGCACCCTCGTGTCTCCATGGAAATATGTTAGGGGCAGGGAAGGTAAGGGAGGAGAAATGGCAGCTGGAATAGCCAGACTGCAGGATCCATCCCTAAGCTCTGGACTCTCTAATGGAAGCTCAAGGGTGACGCCAGTACCACAGGGTCGAATAAACGAAAGCCTGCGCCGGGAATCGAACCCGGGACCACCCGCTCAGTAGAATGTGAGCCACTGGTGGCCGAATTTTTTACCTATTCATATGTTATTCTCGTGTTATAAGTTAAAAAATAATAATAAACAGTTAAAATACAGTAATTAGTTTAACATGAGAATAACTAATTACTACATTTTTTTTTAGTGAATATCACAACAGAAGATTCATCGTCATCATGGACATCAGCTGTCAAACAACTTAAAGAGCGCCCTTTGGTGTTAAAGCTCGGAGCCCACACGTTGCAGGACTATCATCTAGACGAGCATTGCCATTCTGGTGGCTTTCGCTTCGTCAGCGTTGTCTCGACCGAAAGCTTACAAAGAAAATGATAAACTATTAATGTCGTGATGTGATTGCACGGATCTGTCCGCGCTGGAAAACTCAGGGTACTTCTTGTACATCTAGCCCGCCGTCGCGGTGAAGTGACCTCTTGGATATCTGCTGTAATCCTCCCTTGTGCGCTGAACCGACTGCCGAGATCGCACTCATGTGACAAGAGATTATTTATCAAACGGGCCGTGCTAATGCAGGCAGCACCGTGGCGGCTGGTCACTTAAAGTTACGGAGGCCGCTGTCAAGAAACGCACGACACTTTCTCATACGAGTATTAGTTATTTAAAAAAGATTGTGCAAAAGGTTCAGAATACGACTCCTGGTGACGTCATGAAAAAAGTAAGACCCGTCTGGCCCAGTCGGTATTGCGACCGACTGTGGTGCGGGCGGTCCCGGGTCCTGGGTTCCCGGCGCATTCTCTCGTTTATTCGATCCTGGGGTACTGGTGAAAATGTGCCAATCACATATTGCCACAGCAACACGAGTGGTACAGAATCTCCTGTAGTGCTATAATAACTACAGTGATCAGGAATACAAAAAATGCTCTCCAATTGGGCAGATTCGAAAACTTAGTCTTGCACGCATTTCTGTAGGGTAGTAGTGGATACAAATTAAAGCGCTCTCACCAAATTCAAATATTGCTGCCCCTTATTAACGGCAATCACTGATTGCACAATAGAAACAGTTAATGCCAGTTTGGGTATGCCTTTTTTGTTTGTTTGCGCTATTACCGTAAGGCTTCATAAATATGACCATGCATAGAAAATTACAAAAATAACAAAAAGGGTAGAAAAGATTGGAAAGACCAGAAGCTGTCTACCTCAAAAGTTGTGTTCTGCGAAGCGCCGAAAGTTCAAAGTTCGCTCCTACTAACATGTACATTTTCAGTAACTATATTATCAAGTCTTGTGCTGTAGTTTGTTATCAAACAAAATTTTGAATGCTTTGTTGCCCTCCATGGAGGCATTAGAGCTTAAAGCTAAACATAAAACGGATGTAACAGTCTAGCAGTGAAGGATGCAAAGTACCGTTTCTTGTGAGTGAAAAGTGTCTAGACGACAGGCGCTCGCCGTTCCCGCCCCGGGCGATGCAATCAATAGAGGCTAGGGCTGAACTCTCACGCACAAACACACCTAATCTATTCCCAGCCTCCTCAAACTTGTCGACATAAATTCAGACGCTTATTAACATCAAGACGAATAAGATATTTTCACAACCAGAGAGGCAGTGGTGTATTTTAGGTGGTGGATCAATAGGGACGACTGTCCAGAGTGGATAAGTGGTCATCAAGCATGAATTTTTAATTTTTAAATTGGATTATCGAAACGCCAATAATTATTAAAATATGCAAAATTTGGACAACAATTTACGAAATAATTGAAACTAACTTTACTTTTTAACATCAAGAAAATTATCAAAATTACAGTTTTCAAAACAAGTTTCAAAAAAATACTTATTATTGCTTTTATTCATAGGGTCACGACTCGCCAGCAACGACTCGATGGCACTTAACAACAAAGAGTTGCACAAGTATTTAAATTGAATAATTACTTGCTCAAGTATGTTTTATTTATAATGAATTATACGGATATTTTAATTTAATAATTAATTATACAATAATTTAAATTTAATAAATAATTGTACAAGTATTATAATTTATTAATTAATTATACAAGTATTTCTATTATAAAGCATTTGCATGTTGTTTGTGGATTCTAACAAGACATATAAATGCTGTATACACAAGAAAAGAAAATTAACAAACTAGTTTTTTATTCCAGATCACTGTATTGAATAGCATTACAGGAGGTTATTGTACCCCTCGTGTCGCTATGGCAATTATGAGAAGCACATTCCAGTACTACAGGATCGAATAAAAGAAAGCCAGCGTCGGGAATCGATCTAGGGACCACCCGTTCAGTAGACTGTGACCATACCCACTGAGCCATTGGAGGTTAAATTAAGTATAATAGTGTACTCCCTTTATCCATCAGTTACAGGAGTACAAAGTTACATGATATTTCTACCGCGAGGTCTTTTTCAAGTGAGACGAAACTAAAAAATTGTTGTAGTTTTTGTATACACAAGACAACGATCGTAGAGGTATAAGTGGCAATATATGAGATGTGGTACTGGAATGTGCCCCTCATATCGCCACAGCGACGCGAGGGGTACAATAACCTCCTGTAGTGTTATTCACTACAGTGATCCAGAATTTAAAAAAAGTACAGTAGAAGTAGGAGAATGGACGTGTATGTTGCGCTGATGACAATGAGATTGGAGCGCTAGTCTACCGTTACCTTTATTATCTGCCCAGGGCGGCGTATTATCTGGAGAGAGGCACTTGACAGCGTCTATTGAGCGAACGGCTCTTATAAATTGGAATCGCCACGCAACAGATTAAGTCGACGCAATTCCGCTTCCGTGTACGAAGCAGCCAACGACACACAATGCCCGCAGTAAAAGTAGAAACTTCAATAGGTGCTGGCAGCCCCATATTATCATATTCTGAATTGGAGAAAGATTTCTGGATGCAATGTACGCCACCACCCTCTCCCCCTCACCCATCCCACACACTCGAAATTGTCGTGTTTTGTGTGTTTTCATTTTTTTTTCTTTCGTTTTTCGTTTTTTTTTGGCGGCGTTTTCTCGCGAAATATCATTGCGAACTATTTCTCCGTGAACAATATCTTTCGAGTTTTATCGTCCGTAGCAGCCACCGACCAAACGTTATTTCGATGGCGGTTTTTTTTTGGTTTTTACTTTTCCGGTAGCAAATATAAATAAGCTTCTGAGCGCGTATCAAGCAAATAGAGTTTTTGGTTTGGATGGTTTTGATACTCGGGTGTATTGTTCCTGGTTGGCATACCTGATGGTTAGACATTATCCTTACGGCGAGGAGGAAAGAACGTGAACGGTATAGCAATAGGCCTGCGGCATTTCGTCGAAATGCCGCGAGTACACTACTGGTCACAAAATGAAAAAATGGAAACTTTAGCAAACGGCGATATTTGACATTTTCTTTAACGCGTTCAGTCTAGCGTTCATACGAGATAAAAATGAACAAATGAACTACTGAGGATAAAAATTTTAAAATAGTCGTATTATAATAAATAATTGAAAATTATTTAAAGGAGTTTGAGCAGGTGAAATAATGCGCTCGAAATGTAAATAGTTTGATTTAGAAATATTTATATTCCGGTAATAATAATATTAAAAAGGTATGGTCCGTAACGGCTCCTATCTAATTTTATTTAATAATAATATTATTGATATAGTACAAGCGTTCGACATTAATGTTCACATGTTACAGACAGTACACGGAACCTCATGAGCACATTAATAATTTAAAAAATTATATTGTCAATTTCATTGTTATTTACTTTCGTGAAAATTGAGTATATTTTTATGTCTAACTTTTACTAACGCTTAAGCAATTTTATTATCCGTAATTTCGATTTTTTGCCGGGAAAATCCATTGTCGGACGAGAAAATCACCCGATCGCACCATATTTTCTTGTTCCCGTACGTATTGCCAACTGAACCGAATTGCTAAATATGTTTTATCGCTTTATCCCCTTATCCCCTTTTCATGCCCGACCATAAAATTTAACGGATAAGCGGAACTTGCACGAGGCATTGCCATTTCGAACTATTCACTTTTAGCCCCAGTTCATCGCGACGGAATTGATCGGCTCAATACCTTTTTTATCGATAAAAATCGGTTATTTCACCGACGCTTTTCACCTAAAATTGACTTCCGCGTGCGCTTGCTCTGCTAATACGCTCGCCCCGCGCTTTTCTATTTATTCGAGAGCAGCTCATCCGAATTACATTTTACAACAAATTAATTCGGGTGAATGGGCGGTAGTTATACATCCAGCATCATAAACGGGGTTTGCGAAAGTAACAACATGTTCCTGATTCAACTCCAGTCAAAGTCGAATACTTTTTTTTTGTCGGTTCGCGTTTCGGAATTAAAAGGGTGATCTTAAGATATTCAACGGTTGGGTTTACGAGAACATAACATTGACAATTAGCATAAAAGATTCTCGTTTTCTATGTCAGAGACGCGGGTTCGATTTCCGATCGAGACCTTTCACATTTTATCGGGCGAGAAAAATCCCGTGCCTTTCTTCGGAATGGGGGAAAAGCAATCAAGCCTTTGCCTGTACGTTGTCATATACACGTGGAAGATAACCGTCTCGGTCGAAAACCTAGATTAGGCCAAGTTCCAAATTACCAAGGCGGCCCTGAAGGAAGGAATTTGAGACGAATACGTTGATAACCCAAACTTCGTTGAACAAAATTATTAATGAAATACAAAGTAACTTAGCAGGCAACATTAAAATAAGGGATATAAGAGATTTTTTAAATAAACATTAACGTTATAATTCAATCAATTTCAATTATCAATCAATCAATTTCAAAGAAGAAGCTAATTAGTGCGACTGTAAATGTAAAACACATCATATTCGTCTATTAAATTTCTGTTACCTATTACCTATTACCTTCGGTAAAACAAACTTTCTGCGGGTTTTTTATTTTAATTGGCGGATAAAAAAAAACCTTTTTTATACGTTACCCGTCAGTGTGGCAATAGATTTTTTTCTGGGTTTCAATTCTTAAGTTGTTAACCGCTGATCAAAAGAATAACCACGTAGACGTAGGTGCAATGTCGCAATACGGTCAACCAAAAACTCTCTGATCGCGTTGGTCCAACTGGTGATGCTATTTTATTACCGAGCACAAAGGGAGGGGGAGATGAAATGCTAATTGAAAATATCCATTCGTCTGCCAACACATGGCTGGATTGGAGCGCGACAGAACCGGTTCCCATCTCCGCTGGATCCGGATCCAGATCCAGATCCAACGGCCGGGGCTACCCTTTTTTTCTCTCTAACAAGTGTTCAGTATTCTCGTACACCGCAGACTGCCATTAGTGACATTGTTTTTTCACGGAACCCTGCCAAAGAGCAGAGTTTGGTTTAATCGTTAATGGAATAGTTTTGCTTCGAAACTGCGCGCACGCCAGCTCATATCCAAAGGAGACTGGAGACCGTAGTTTCGGAGAATCCGGCGGTAATTAAATTTCGCCGAAACAAGAGTGCTCTGCGATCTGCAAACAAATCGTGTGTATTTTGTGCATACGATTAAAACGAAAGACGCGTAACTTCCTATGCATACAAATAAAACAAATTACGTGTATTATCGCATAAGATTTGGTGCTGCTCAAAATGATGAAAGTTGTCTATTAGCATGCCGTGACAATTTGAAAAATGTTCCGCCATTTTAATCATAAACACAGGTCATTACAGTAATTTTTTATTCCGGATCACTGTAGTGAATAGAACTACAGGAGGTTATTGTACCCCTCGTGAATGAACCCCATATCAACCAGAAAGGAAATATTTTAGGCACAGCAATTTTTCATGTAACGTTAGCATGTCTGATAACGTCTGAAAATTATGATTTTGTAATTTTACAAGTTTACGTGATACATTAAAATAAAACATGTGCTTTCCGGTATTAATTAAAAATACAACTAGTATTGCATGATTTGTCTTTAGTATTAGTTTGCCCGTATGCACCGACACAAAATAACTATCAGATGATTTAGGCGGCTGTGTGGAACGTTCACGTGGCCTCATTGCTCTTTAGCAATGCGCATCGTTATGCAATGTTTCGTTTCTAAAGCATAATTACGGTCACATGTACGATTCATAGCTTCACCTTTATGTTACGGCAATGCTATATTTTGTCGGTACACACGGGTATGAGTCTTTAATTAATCTATTACCTCTATAAGGTGCACATAATGCCTGATGTCCATGACTGCTGCTGCTCAATTTTTCTAAATTAATCACACCTGGGTCTCAGGAAGATATTCGTTGTTGCCTCCTACACGGATGATAACGGTTGAAAGCAGCTTTGTTAATTAACAATGAAATGATTACTGGAGAGGCCGAAATCAAATAGCTGATTTGAAAGCGAGGACTGCTATGCTTACTGGTCCATCGGTTTTACGATTGCTTTCGAAAAACGTGGTCATAAATGAAGATCAAACATTGGAAGCGAGAGACGCGATTCAAGCAGACCTACGCGATGCGAAGTCGCTTCTTTTATCGACTGTTTTTATGTTGATGCTTTGCTAATGGGGTTCTTCCGCGAGCTACGTTTTTTAATCTGAGGCTTGGATTGTTGAACAACATTATTTAACTGTTGCTTTACTAATTAAATTAAATATTTCTTCAACCCGAATGTAAATGGACGTTCAAAGAGCATTGTTGGTCGTGGAACCGAAATCCACAGTGAGGCCACTGTCATCTGGCATAGATCAGCACTTAGTCAGCCCGACACAACCTTCGGTGGCATCTGCAACCGCATTACGCGGGTGTCATGCAGGAAACGCACATTTCGGGGGGAACTTTTCAATGCGCCCATTTGGCTGTGGTTCAAAACGATGCAACCGCAACCGAGGCGCGGCGTTCCTGCGCTTATCTCGTGTGCATTTCGGCAAGGCAAGCTCGCAAAGGAGCAGGCGTAATTAATCGTGGAATAGTTTCAAATTTCCCATTTCCCTAATTCGCTAAACACGAGGTTTGTTTTCGTTCACTGAAAATTTCATCAAAAAAATAAATGAAATTCTGCAAAGGGGCTAATCTATTATCTATCGTTTTTGTACTCATGAATTTTGTTGTTAATTTTATCCAATTAATGAATTTAAATAATTGAAGAGCATTTAATCACAAGATTAACTGATTAAGCAAAATATTTTATCTTCTAGGGAGTTCTAGGTTAATTAGTTGCCTGATGTCGAAGTCAAGACCGAATTGTGTCCCGAAAATAATATCCAGCTTGTAGCCAGGACAATCAAAAAGAAAATACAGTTCATTTTTTAAACATTAAGATGGCACTATTTCATGAAAGTGAGATAATCGTTTTGTGCGGAAGTCCTTTTGTAAAAAAAAACGAAGGTAATGTCTGTGTCACGAAAAAACCGATGCGTTCGCAAGAATTAATGGCAGACCCTCGCGAGCCCCACGGCCATTGCTCACAGCCATTACCATACAATGCAGAACGCAAGCAGAGAATGCGCGGGGCGCGGCCGCAAAACCGATTTGTCTCGATTGTGTGAGTGGCGCGAGGGAACGCGGGGTAGAGAAGAAGGAGGTGGGTGGCTCCCCCGACGCGGGAAGCAGAAAATTTGCCTGAGTTGATGCGACGCCACACAACCAATAACGACGCCCGCTTTTCTATGCCAACTGCCGAGTTCCTACGATAATTGTTTCTTCGCGGGGGGTTTTTTCTCCGCCGCGCAAAATAACGTATGACTGAGAGCGGCAGCGGCGCCTCGTGCCCAAAAACAAAGCTATCCGAATGGAAAATGCAGAGAATTGTCAGACTCGCAATTTCTGTACGGTGGCAATGCGAAAACTGCATGCGTGTGCCGTAGAGTAAACTCTAGAGATATGAATGGGTTATATCGCCGTCGGTAAAAATGGTAATTTGGTTTATACACATGTAGAATCGTTGTGTTTAGAGTACGCGACTTTGACAATGACCAGCTAATATTATTATTATTTTTTTTTTTTTTAAGTCACCGAAGCGCCTAGTGCACCACAGGACTACTGCACCCTCGTGTCTCTATGGAGATATGTGAGGGGCAGGGAA
>JAUJYS010006708.1:0-10118 GCA_033995665.1 Melogona broelemanni | reverse complement strand
ACGCCAGTACCCCAGACTAACGAATAAACGAAAGCCTGCGCCGGGAATCGAACCCGGGACCGTCGGCTTCGTAGGATATTGCCATACCTATCGGTACGTACCATACGTAGATGGTATACGGGATTCCATGCCTTCTTTCTCGAATGGTTTTTCCCCCATCTCAAATATGGTCTAGTGTTTCAAATGTGCTTCGCAGCCTCTAAGGCTGCGTTCAGCTCTCGGCAACGCAAAAGTTCCCGCGATCTCGAAGGCAGATTTGCCCCGATCTCAAGCACAATTCAAATATCTCAAGTAATCTGGATCAGGCTCGCAATGAAACAACCCTATCCCGCTCGAGAAAAAAAAATGTCGAGTGGCCCGCCACCTAGCGACGAGAAAAAGAGTCCGCTCCAAAAACCCCACCCAGCGGAGAATAGTCCAAAGTGGAGATATTCTATTTTCGGCCAATCAGGGCGGCGTACGTGCGTCTCTCGCCGCAAAACGAGAGGCGAAATCCTGAAAAATTGCTTTCCTCTCTCTTTCGATCTCAATTTGGAGGACATACGTGAAGAATCTCATGAATGCGATTTCGCATTTGCTTTTTTTTTTACCTCCCCGACCCACCTACCAACGAAAAAGAGTCCGGTCAATTTTTTTTTTCTTTTTGCGTCTTTGCAACTTATTTTTATTTTTTTTTTCCAGCATCAGTCTGCTCTTTCAATTTCCATTCTGGGGCAACGCACAGAAAAAGGAAATACTGAAAGTCTATATCGAACGATCGATAATATTTGGTCGCTATAATAGCCGCCAACCCTTTTTCAATAACGAAAAACCTTTACATATTCCCCAGTGGCCTATACGAGGAAAATGATGAGAAGTAAAGGGGATACAGTGAAACCATCCACTCCACCAAAAAAAAAGTTGAAAATGTTTGTTTGTAATGGGGGATTTGCTTTTCTGAGTTGCATAGACAAATTGTATTAATCTCTACAGTAATCCAATGTTAAACTTATTGAACTAGATTTAGATACAAGATGTAGAACTACAGTGGGGAGTACGAAATAAATAAAATTGATAATTAAAAGAACCCCGAAATTTGAAATAATGACGGCGGTGCATCCCTATGCCCGTTACCATAATCAGCAGCGACCTCACTAGAAATGACAGTTAGGAATAGCAACGGAGTTTGCGGGTGATAAAGCGCTACAAGTCGCGCTTGACGCCAGCGGATAATTACTTTGTGCCCGCGCGAGCGCAAAGGTCACGCGCAACGCACGTGCGCCGGGCCCAACCAATTAATGCCAGCGACGCATCCCCCCCACACACCCCCTCACCTAACGATAGACGACCCCGTAATACATTCGCAACATCCATTAGGCCCAAAAATGGAATTAGTTATTATACGGAGCGAGTCGCCGTTTCCGCATCACCGTTCGGATCACTGGAGCATGCAGGGTCGTCAAACACAAGACTAACCAGACAAATACGTCAGGCGTGGTGTGGTGGCTGTTTAAAATTCCGAAATTAAATGACACTAGTAATTGGCCATGTGTTCAACTACACCGAACAACGTGAACATTTAAGTTGACGCTTGAAAAGTGCAGTTAAAAGTTTCAAAGATCAACAGAGACGAATGTGATCGTAAACAGCAACCGAGGAGGAGCAAGGAAAAAAAAAGTGTTCCGGAAACAGCTCCGAAAAAAAGATGAACAGAGGTTTGGCAACACGATTACGACCAACACGCCACACGACATCTCAAATATATAAGGTACACATATGCTAATTTTTTACAACAAAAGAAAAGTATGCAAAGTAAAGTGTGGTGTTTGTGGTGTAATCGTTTCCATCACATATGGGAGTAGGGCCGGGTGATTGCCGTCTTTGGCAGATAGGTGGCAACACTAGCCACTTTCGCCCCCCGCCAATACCAAATTAGTCGTCTGAGAGCTACGCGCCGCTGCCGGTATTTAATCTGCCGCTGCAGCTCACGTGCACAAAACAGAAGCACGTGCATTTGTCTGGAAGCAGATTAGCAGGGGGTCTCGGCCTTAATCTGGTCTTGCATTAAAAGAGCCAAAGCTAGTTCGAAAAGGGGAGGGAGGGAGAAAGGTGGGAGGGGCGTTGATGAACGGAGTCGTCGGGCTCGCGCAATAAAACACTGACGAAGAACGCGCCCCCAAACAACCGACTCTCCCGCTTCCACCTTCACTTCTTAGTATTCTCCACACAGGGTCCTATATCGTTTGCCGTCTTACCTAATCGCTACATTAGCTCGAAAGAACTATTTCCGCTACGTATAGTAGATTCTAAGACGGTCATACTAGAGGTGCAGTGTGGCGTAGTGATTAGCGCATTGGGCTAATGCGCCAATGGTCGCGGGTTCGATTCCCGGCCGAGACTTCCCCCCAAAAAAAACATTCGTACGGTGTTTTTAGTCTAGCGACTCACGTCAATTCAGTCGTTTACTTCACCAATGATGTTAAGGCCTGCGGCTCGTGGTTATTCGTGGTAGATTTAAGTACAACTTTTGCGTTTACCGAGTAGGTAATAAATATTCCCAAGCATAATAATAATACCAACCAAACGGCATTACGTCCCAGTAGAGTTGATAAACTCCAAATTGATTAAATATCTGTACACACGTATAGCATTCAGGTGACAACGCTCTTGCTTACCAATGCTATAAGAACAGGTTGTCGTGGGCGATCAATCGAATCCAGAGAACATCCGATTTCGAACCAAATTGAAACTTGACAATTGGATCGTTCTGCCGCACTAGTGTTTAATGAATTCACTCGAATTTCGATCCATTTCATTCCATCGCAAATTCAATAGCAGAACACTTTTGAATCTTACAGAAACTTGAGTAAATTTCGAAACTCAAATCGGAAACAAGTCACGAACTTGCAATTACAATTGGAATTTCGTTTTAAATTGAACAGAACTGCGAGAACTACTAAACTGGGTAATACAGATCTCAACAGTACATGTATACAACGTTTCAGCTTAAAGAATGAGGAACATGTTCCGGTACAGCGCCGAAAAGAAAGACGAACAAAGTCCGGCGAACTCCGGTATATAAATTAAAAACAATATACACTGTAAAACATTAAACATAAGCAGTCGTACGCTAAAATACTAACACTATAATTTTTTAGATGAACAGAGATCTGTGAATAATAAGTATTGCTGGCACAGCGACTACGCGAAATCCTGATATTATTAGCATTAGAATTCAATATTTTAGCCAGAGTCATGCGGGCAGATGCGTAAGGGATTGTGCTTGTATGAGAGTTACAAATCCGATCAGATTTTCGATCAGCCACCTAACCAAATCAACTACCAGTTACGTCACTTTTCGACGCTGTGACGGAACATGTTCCCCTTTCAACCAGAATAGATTCGCCTAATCTGTAGAAAACTAGTCGCGACTTAATGCGATGGAAATGTATAGCGAGGTAAAGTGAATAACAATCGCATGAAAGCAGATTAAAAGAACTCGTTTCCAGATTATACATGTACGACAAGCGAAAGAACGAGAAGATCTTGAGACGATATCCCATTTGGAAGACGATATGCCGCCTCCATACAGAAAGGTGGTGGGAGGGGCGGAGATAGAGATCGATATCGGAAGGAGAACGCCTTAAGAAGATTTACTACTTAAAATTTAATGCATCGTCTGGAAGGCTCATTTCTTTCTTTTCGTGTAAAAAAAAAGACTTGCTTCCAGAAAAGGATATCTCTGTCGTTGAAAGAGTTTTTGCTCGATTTCGAGACACGACAACAAAGAAAAAACTGCAACCTGTGACGAATAAAAGTAAAAAAAGTCTCGTCCACCACTTGGTTGTGAAGTTAACTTCACTTAGGAAGATGAAACGATCACCAGATAACGTCTACTTGAAGAAAAAACTCCTTTCCTCCCAAACTTGAACTGAGTTATTAAGAGAGTTTATCAACGTTTTTTCATTGAAAAAGCCTCCCAATGGACGACCTGGTAATTTTTTCAAGGCCTAGTGAAATATGTCTTGTGACGTAGTGAATTAGCATGTTCGCCTACTATGCCCGTGATCGAGACTTCAATTCACGACCGATACATCCGTAATATTTAGGGCGAGAGAAATTCGTACATGAAAGCAAAGTCGTGGGGCACGTACCTGTACGTTGCCAGATTCACGTTATAGATCCCAACTTAAGTCAGAAGCCTAGGCTGAACCTAATTACTTGGTCGTTCCCTGGGAAGATTTGTAAATATTATGCATAGTGGTGTTGAAACAGTTAATACACGTTTATAATAGTAGTGGTAAAAATAAGACATATACGTCTTTGATTGGTCATTTGAGTTATCAATAATGTCCTTGTACCAGCACGTTAAGAACAAAGTTACGTTTTTCATTTGCTTTAAATTATAATAGTGTGTTCAGTTTAACAGCTCGCAACATCTCTTTTCAACTTTTGTAATCGCGGAAATTGGCTCGAGCTGCTGCCCCCTACCTACAGGCAATCACACAGTGCTCTTCGCGCGAGGAATGCCACGGCCTGCAGTACAGAAGGTCTTGGTGTTGGTAGTGATTGCCATCTCACCAGGGAACTAACAGGCGCTAATACTTGTATGTTAAATAAGAAAATGAGGTGAAATAATTAAGAATTCGTTTAATTAAGAATATTACAAGCTTCACAAGGTTTCCTCCCGCTTGATGTACACTTATTTCTTTGCGCGTCTGACAACGTAAAAGATAAAAGTTTTCATCTTGATTACGAGCTTTAAGGTGACTGATTTTGTTCCCCCATGAAACAAAAAAGCGCTCGATAAAAACAAATAATTTATGTTGTTGTTTTTGAGTGATGGATATTCAAGTTTTCTGGACAGAGGTCACAATATAAATTCAAATAATTTTTAGTTTTTAAAAATTATTAATTTTCTAAACGCATACAAAAATGAACAGAACTGATCGAATTGAGTATTGAAAATTGTTCGACTAAAACACACATACTTACCGCCATAATTCGCATGAATTTGAAACAAACGAAAAACGTAATTTTTATCGTAGCTTACATTGTGTATACTGAAACTATGTCGCGAATTCTGGAATCACCACGTTCCTTTATCAGCGAGACGTAATTAACGTAATTAACAATTGTGTCCTAGTCGCGAAACAAAGTCAATATATTTGCTGGCGATACCGGTTTGTTTACGACCTCGCGTTTATGTGCGCAAATCAAAAGATCAATCGTCATTTAGAGCGAGCGATTGTGACACGCCAGATCACGACGGAGCACAATATCAATTACCGATAATCAAATATGAAAGGTGTTGGCCAATATGTCAAACCGCATCGTACAGATAAAATAATAGATGCGCCGTGAGAGAAAGAGAAGAGAATCGATAAACACCGACGCCTTCTATAACCGACGATTCCCCTCACGACTACGTATTAGAGCCAGGCGCATGCCTATTCAGCGAACTGCAATGCCGCGCAATAGTGATGCGCGATAAGATTGGAAAATTATTCAATTACTTTGAAACTTGATCACATCTTAAATAAATTTAAGTAGTGCCAAGTTAAAATAATAATAATTATTATTATTATTATTATTTGGAAACCAATTTCTTAAAAAAAACTCAATTCAAATCTCAGATAAGCTTCGCCAATATCCACATCATCGAAAATAAAAAATGACGAACATTTTATTTGTAACAAATTTCAAGAAAACTTGATCATTTTCTAGAAACTTCAATCACAACAAACTTTTAAGCACAATTGATATAACTTCAAAGCTATCGATAGTTTTAAAAACTATTCGAAATACTATCTGTTACTAGCGAGGCTCAAAAGAAAAAATAAAAACTGTCGATAATGTACCTCCAAATAACAATAATCAGAACAAAAACCAACAAATTCAAAGGTACCAATAGCTTTTTAAAAATTTCGAATTACTATCGGTTACTATCGATTACTATCGGTTACTATTTGGGGCTCAACATTATCTACAGTTTTAAAAAAATATTCGATTCACTGCCGGTTGCTATCCGGCTCAAAACGTATTAAAAGCATTCGATTGTTTTCACTGTTTGAATAGCGAAATGTTATTGATGACCGAGTGCGAAGGCCCGGTTGACGAGAAGGCGTCACCATAGCCCGAGGAATCCTCCTAATTGGATCGAGTGTGGTTGATGGGGTGGTGGTGGTTGAGATGGTGGGTAGGTAGAGGTGGTGGCAGGGTGGGGGGGCGTGTGACGTCAGTAATCAACTAAACACGTTCTTAGCGACCGTCGCACGCGCATACAAACACGTTACGAAGCCAACGAATCCCGAGAGAGATCGGGGCCTCGTCCTCAGCCAATAGCGAACGAACATGACTGAAAAAGAATTACTCAAGAAGACACTGACGTACAGTTGGGTTAGGTGCGGTGGTGGGTGGAAGAGAAGGAAAAGGCGGAAGAGGGAACCACAACAACCGCATTAGGCAGAGCGACCCACCCAAATCAGCATCTAGACGGGTGACCCGGCCCAATAACTTATGGCCTGGTGGAAAAGAGTTATTTTTAACGACGGCCTATTTTTGAATATTAGATGAAGGTCGGGTTCGAACGAAAGACACACACAGTTTCAGTGTTTCATAAGAACGCGTTCCTTTTCTGAGGAACTTTTGAACGTTTTTGGTCTCGTTCCTATTTTTGAGTAACGGAATTTCCCATTGTGTACAGTAAACGTACTCAATTTTGGTGCTCGCCAGTTAATTTAGTGGCTTCGTTTTTAGCGAGTACCAACGTCACAAGTTGCTTATAATTAAAATTTTGAATTGTAAAATATTTTGTTGATTTTTTAATCAATTAAAAAAAGGTCGTTCGATTAAAAAAATTACGATTAAAAAAAAAACGTAACTTTTCAAAAGAGATGCACCCAGCACTGCTGAGTTTAGCAAACTATTTTTTTTTTTATAATAATATTATTTGTTTCATTATTTGAATTGTTATTTCAAATAAGTGAATTTCAACTTTAATTGATAATTGCGTAATTGCCGGGTCGATCGAGTTAATACCTTTTCGAAATGACTAAACAACAAGAAACTTCTCTATAATAAAACACAGTTGCGGCCACTTCGTGTATCCACATTTGTGGTGAGTGTAAAAAATTCTTTACCTTCTTCGCAATACGCATGTGCAATATTTAATGTGCGAGAATATTCTACCTCAAGGTTGTAACACTAAAATTCTTGAGTCTAGCCATTTCAACTATCGATAGAAAAACAGAAGAAAAAAAAACAGTTAAAAAAATGCCATTTTGCATTTGATAAAATTAGGAGTGCGCGATAGTATTTTGGTTAACGATAGTGGTATAGTCGATACTCTGATGCACAGGTAGTACCGAGATAGTTTTGATAGGAATCGATAAAAAATCTAGTGTTTCTTGTTTTCTCGGTAACCGACGGATTAAAAGTGTCATACTATCGGCCTTCATTCACCTATTTATATTTTATTTTATTCAGTAGGTTGATTTTCAATTAAGAAGCAATAATTGTATTGGCAGGTTCATTCTAAGCTTCAGTGATGCGAAAGAAGATTCCACAGACATACCCCAAGGGTAAAATAGACCCTGTTCTCAAAGAAACCACTTGTTGGAGAACGCCAATATGTCGACATTCCCCGCTCCCAAACCCACTCGCCATATCCATTCTCATATTCCCCTAACTCATATCCCCCAATGTCATATCAAATGACAGATGACAAGAAATGCCAATACCGATCACCATTTCCAATCGACTCCAAATCGGTCAAATGCAATCAATTGTAATCCCGAAGCACACCCACTCGGCCACTCTCCAGACCCAGTCAATTAAACCTCGCCGAGCCAAAAGTGACTCGGAATCGGCGCGGATGACCCGGACGAGCCCAGAACGAAGATGGCGGCTGATAATGCCGTCGTCATGGACTCTTTCGCTCGGGAGTGTTTCTTGATCGAAAACGTGCGCCCTGTCAACCGGAAACGGATGTATAGGGTGGTGGTGGAAAACGGTAGAAGTAAGCGAAGGGTAGTGGCGGTGGTGGCATTGGAAGCTGAGGGCAGGCGAGCGCGAATCGTCGTTGTCGAATCGTTTTCTCTCTCTCTTTCTCGATATCGTCCCGTCGAGCGGAACTAAAGGAAAAGTCGTGTAAATGAATCTTAGTTTGGCGAAGCAAGAGAAGAAAAAAATCGGATGGGGTGGTGTGGTGTGGTGGTGGTGGTAGGGGTACCAAGACAACTGTCGACACTGGCCTCTCTAATCCTGACTAATGTCTGTTCAGGTGGTGTGTCGTCGGCTAGGAAGACGTGAACGTGTTCGTCCCAAATCCGAATGCAATAATTGAAATGTACAGGGCTAGTACTGAAAACTGAAAACCAATATCCCTGGTTTTTTCTGACCTCCGAGATTTTCCCCAACTTTCCATGACTTTTTTCCTTCATTTGGACAATTTTCCCAGAAAAACGTTATTAACGTGGCCCATTGCTACACCTGTGATAGAGGGTTCGACTCCAAACCGAGACCTTCGAACCACCTTTACGGTCAGACAAATTGCAAAGCTCGTCTTTTTTCGACAAGAAGTAAATTTTTCCATGGGAGCCGTTAAAAATCACCGCCTAGAACACTTTAAAGATCCCCCACATAAGCTATGGAAAATGTCTGAGGAGGGAACGTTGGTCGTTCAAAAAATAAAAATAAAATAAAAAAGAAACAACTCAATTTGGGCAGGAGACGAGAGCCGGATATGTCAATTGAGGGAGTCTAGACTGACACAAGAAATCATCAGAGCGCGAAATTTTTTTCTAAACGCGAGTATAACATCTCTTGGCAATGCATCCTGAATTGTTAGAGTGGAGGATGCTCGTCCGCTGTTAGGCGCCATCTGGTGAGCATTACTAAAAATTGTGGGTGGCCATCCATTTTGCAGTGTTACAGAAAAGTGCCGTAAAAAAACTCAACACTAAGGTTGCGATTCCTGGGGCATCCAATTTTGTCCGTCCCGAATACTGTACAAAGACGCTAGAAACTTTAAAAAACTTACAATGATAAAGAGTAAAATGGTAAGATAAGATACATCTATATTTCCCCCCGAAAGGTGGCGTTGTGCTCATACGGGGAGATTATAAGGGACAGTAACGCTAATTAGTAGCTACTTGATAAAATACCCCTGTCGAAATGGCCAACTCAAGCGTGCTTGAGTAGGGTGCTTTCAAACATTGACTTGCTTGTATATGGCATCCAAAAACTGACCTACCTGCATCATTAACGCATTACACGTTACCCACTATGCCAAATGGCATCGTCTTAGCTCAGCGGTAGAACATCCGTCATTTGTGCAGTGATCACGGGCTCGATTCCCGGCTCGGGCATTCGTTACTCGATCTAGAGGTACTGGTGAAAATTTGTCCCTCTACAATTGCTCAAGCGTTTGGAGGGTTACAGAGCTAATGGGCCAATGACATGGTATAAAATACCAAGGTGAACTGAATAAGATAGCCCACTTCCGTTAGCGAGGAGGAAATTTCCGTTAAAAGAATCGCCAACTTGCCACAAGTCTTTAAAAAAAAATCGCACGTGCTCCAAGCGGTCGCCAATTTAGTTGTGTGTCTCCCTCTGCCGGCCGGACGCCACACCAGGCGAAACTGCGAGGCGTGACAAGGCGAGAACACGGGATCCGCACGTCGTTCCCTCGCTCTCTCTCTCTCTCCATCGCTCTGGCTGGCGACCGCATTCTTCCGCTCCGCTGCCAACAAATGCAACTCACGCTCAATGACCTCCACCGCCCCTCCACCCAATCCTCCTCACGTGTTCCAGCACAGGAAGCGATAGCCGAGCTACGCGATCAATTAAATTCAGGAGCACTGCAGTCAAGCAATGTTGGGTAGAAACGAAACGGTAGAGTTCCGTTCCTAGGAACAGGTTCCTCGTATAAGGAACTGTGGAACGCCAATGTTCCTTTTTTTAGGAACTTTTCATTTTCCTAGGGAGGAACAAAGATTAGGAGAGGTAGAAAATTATCAACTAGTATGCCAGACGAGTTTTTAAATTTAATTTAATTTAATGTCTCATGAGCCTACGGTCCCGGGTTCGATTCCCGGCACAGGCTTTCGTTTATTCGTTAGCCTGTGGTACTGGCG
>JAUJYS010006707.1:0-10118 GCA_033995665.1 Melogona broelemanni | reverse complement strand
TTTACCATTTCACCTGTGTGCTGACCTAGTTCATCTTTCTCATCGTTCCGGTTCAACGAATATATGTTTTTATTTTATTCTAATTGATGAACACTTGGACGATTAATTCGTTAAATCTGAAATATTCTTAAATTTAACATTAAAGACAATTTAACAGTAAAGATTTAAGAATGTTTAATGACGTTTAAGATCTGCCCAATTGTGAGAAGACGTGGCGCTTTTTGGACGGGGTATATTTCAACATTATCTGAAAAACTCGAAGAGAAATAATACATGTGTATGCGAAATCTTTCCTGCTTTGGCTTGGGTCACAGCACGATACGCGCCCCCCCCCCCAAAGTATTTCTAAGAGCTACTTTGTTTGCTTTAAGACACTAATAATGCTACTATTCGAAATGTTATTTTCATAATAGAAAGCCAATTCCGGCGCGCTGTGTATACACTTAAGGTATGTGGCTCGTTCAGTAGAATCACTCAAGCTCCCGTAACTGTTCATTGCAAGCTTTTTCGGAAAATAAATTGCGTCTTCAAATATTAATTTTGTGATTTATGTTACCCGTCCACAAATGTACCACCGGATTGGCTCTAGCGTTGCTCTTGCTGAATTAGGTTTGGCAATCACTGTGCTGATTCGCCGATACGCTATCGTATTTTGTAAATCTTATTTGAACAGCGCCCCATTTAAAAATATTGAATTACTCCCATCAAGTTGGGTGATAAATTCAAACAAAATTTATTGTTACCGTTTCAAGCGAAATTAGCTGTCACTTTCATATCAAAACCAATTTATAAGCATATCAAGCATAATCAATGTAATATTTATCAAAATAAATGGGCAATTAAATTGTCTTACAAGTTATGCTTGTTACTCAAATCAGTTGATAATTTGATAAATAATCGTCATATCTGTTATTTCAGGTTGGGTAATTTCACTTAGATAATTTTTTTGCCAATTCAAAGATACTCTAAATGCGACGCTGTATTTCACTTTATGTTCGTTAATGAAGCGAGCTCAAACACCCCGACACAAGGCTATCCCGCAATACACGTCTGCAGTGTATGATTGCCTTCTAACGGGGGACGTTAACAAATGGAACACGGCGATCAATACCGCGCGTTGCTTCAGAAGCAACTAGCAATTCATTTTAGTTGCTTTCGTTTAACAACTATCCCAGTAGTGTAAATGAGCAATAAAATAATCAGTACCGTGTTGGTTGTAGCGTGTTTAACCGAAACCTTTGGTAGAAACACCTGCATACTCAAACCCGCGCCAGTGTGCGTTACCTGATTGCTCATAATCAATTTCGAGTGCGGTTCACGACGTATTTACATTAGCCTTGTTAGCGGAACTACAAATTTCGTTTAAGACAAGAAAAGAAAAGAAAAAAAACTCAACGTGCCGCGATTAAATTTCCATGCATGATTTATATATTGTAATGCAATTTTTTTTTCCATCCCTCGAAAAAATGGTTGAACACGAGTGTTGACAATTGCGCCGGCTCTCATCTCGTGTTTGCGTACAAATTGCAAACACAGGTGGATCAGTCTCGTGCGCTGCAGCATCATTATAATCCATGCATCCGTTGCAAACAACCGTTGTATGCCACTGGTGCCGGTCATTTTTTTTTCTCTGTACACGACGCTGCGCGTTGATGTTTCATTAGACTATCCGCTTGAGCGTTTGCGGCGAACGAACACGGTGAACACATTTTTCTTGTCCCGTGTGTCGATTCCCATCTCATTATTCTAATCTCGAATTTCTATTATCTTTTTTCTTCATCCCCCATAATTTAATGAGTAAGTAGATGCGGCGGCACGATTCTAATTTTCGGTAACAATAAAAATATTCATCCATCCGTCGGAAGTTCATTGCGCATCCCCGTTTACCACACAACCTTGTCGCTAGATGTCGCTGCATGATTAGAAAATTAATTCTGATCCTTGAATATACAGGTGCAGATAATTGGGAACCTTATTGCACTGAGCTTATCGTATCCGAACAAGATAATGTGCTAGATATTTTAAAGACGTCCAAGACCAAACCTTTTATTGATCTACGCACGTACTTTTAAATACCGTTACAACCTCTTTTGCATATTAAGATTCCCTTTGCGGAAACTGTAAAATTATACTGAAAGATTGGGGATAAAATTAGTTTAAATTTAAAAAGTCTGTATGATGTTTTATTTCCTAGAATTAATGGTTATATGAAGGATTATAAGAAATCTACACTTGAAATATTTATGTTAAATATATATTTTAAATGCTCGCTTCAAAAATAAATAATTTTATATTTTTTGCTCAAGATTTTGGCTAGAAGTTTTTATTATTCGGATGAATGATCTATTGTCAAAATTGATAAAATAATTTTGTGACAATTTCTGCAATATTATATTATGTAATTGAAAAAATTAAATTTATTTTTAAAATAATCACGACAGGATCGAGTTCTATAAACTTTGTGAATGATCAAAATTGATAAAATAATTTTGTGACAATTTTTGCAATATTATATTTTGTAATTGAGAAAATGAAAGTTATTTTAAAAATAATCACGACAAGATCGAGTTCTATAAACTTTGTTTTCGGATATCCGTTTCTCAAAATGCGGCACTCTTATCGCCTGAATCGACATTGTTGTTGCCTATCGTTGCGCGGTTTGCGTTTCACAGGAAAGGTAATTTGTTTTCGCGCGAGGAATCCGGGTGGCCGCCATATTAAGATTCATGAATAATTTTCTCGGGCATCCTTATTACGCGCCCATGTCTATGGGTGCGCCAGTGGGCCACTCAGAGCCAATTCATTTTTTTTTTGCCTACTTCTTCCTGTTGTAGACTTTTAGGGCTGCAGTAGATTTGCTGCTCTTTTGGTTCCAGGAATGAATTTTACTTTTTTTTTGTCTAAAACATTTTTCATTATTCCACTTTTTATTGCTAACGGTTCAACGACATATTGTTGCTCGCTATACGTTTTTTTTGTCAGTACGATCTACCTACGATCTACACTCGCGGATACCCTTCAGCGGATTAAGCATATTTTGTTACTAGTTTCAAAATTTATATTATTCAAGCATTTCCACTCACTGATATCGGATGTCGAACGAGAATTGAACTCTCGTCTCAGGCATTGAACGCGAACTCACAAACCATTATGCCACATTAAATTTTTTTAAATTTCTGATCAATGTAAATATATTGCAATACACCAGATTATGTACCCCTCGTATCGCTATGGCAACATGTGAGGGACACATTTTCATCAAAACCCCAGGGTCGAATAAACGAGAGTTCGCGCCTGGAATCGAACCCGCGACGGCCGAGCCGCAGTCGGTCGCAATACCAACTTTGCAGAACGAGTCGTACATTTTTTAGTAGTGCAGTTGTACGATTTAAGTTATTATACTAATTAAGGTTTAATCAGGGTTCTACCCTGAACGGTCGAAATTCAGATTATATTTTCTTAATCGGCATTACGATTTTTTTTTTTTTTTAATTCTTAATTTGTTTTCCATACCAACAATATTGACTTAATAAAATTCCTGCCAAATTGGTACTAGTAGTGGCCGCTATGTGACGCCTCGATCGTATTACAACGGAGAGGCAAACCTGAGCCCTTGACAGCGTCAAATCAATTTGGATTAAAAGTGTCCGGTGTTGGTGAGGGCGCGCACTGCGTGCCCCCGAGGTTCGATTGGCGCTGCAATATACGACGTCAAGGCCCCGTGACCTACTCGCAGTGAATTAATTTGGCCGACGGTGTGCTGTATGGCACGCGCCATTCGGCTCACTTTCTTTTCCACCAGCGACCTTCCACTTTTTTTTCTCTCTTCGTTTTCAAGCAACGCTGCCGTGGGCGCAAACAGGGAAAGAAAAACGGTGCACGTCACGAATCATTCCAATAAATTTATGTGGTAACGGTCGAGTTCATTTTAGGGATTGACCAAATTGTTGGTCTTGTACGTAACCTTTATCGCCCTGACAAGGAATATGTTGATAAGGAATTACTTCTAAAAAACAAAGAAGTTTCATTGTTTCTACGCGGTCCGCAGCGTCGTCAAACTGTTAACATTTTATGTTGTATGAAAACTGCACTGTAATCTGTTGACATCCTCGTACCAATTTATAAATATTTTGTTTATTCAGTGGTATTATGTGGTTTCTTGAAATTCTTGGTATCGTTGTCTTTTTTAACTGATTATTTTTGATTAATTTCAGCAGTAATTTGTTCTTTACATCGATGCTAGAAACTTAAAAAAGCACCCCCACCACGATGCTAGAAACATTGCCGTAATCCATCCTTATGGTCAAGGATACACCTATTTCACTGTAGTTAATCTTTATTCAAAAAATGCCTGGATTTTTACAGGTGATTAATGCATTGTTCTGCTACGTTTTCAATTTTTACCATAATCTCCGTTCAATTTAACGGTCGTGTAAGTCACCTCGAAACGATATAGCATGTATGCTATCACGGTCAAAATCTGGACCGACACGTTGGAGCCACTGCTTGGCAGTAATGCTCCAGCGATTATCGATTAATCATTTTATAAGAGCGCAAATTTCTAAGGAAACAATCGCTTCCCTTTCCCCAAACTAATAATAAAATGCTAATTTATAAATTATATAATGAGTGCGAGATTTAATTCAAATGCAATGAAAATTGTTTGTCTTACATTTTATATTTTTTTTTTTCTTATCTCGCTTTCGATCGATCCCAACTCTATCCAATCTTATAGTCTACCTCCTCCCCTCCCTGTTGCCACAAGAATATCTCATCTAACAACCACTTATTTCGTCTAGCCTCGAGCGTATAGCAACTACGGCTATGTTTACTCGCCATTTTCGCGTCGTCGAACCACACAACGGCCTTCTTTATATTTCCAAAACGCCCGTACAGCCCCATACATCTATCCCATCATCCTTTGTCCTTTAGTATCGGGGATTTTAATGGTGGAGAGGGAGGGGGAGGAAAACAATAACGTAACAGCGCGTGCATGACACGAAATACCAATATTTAAAGGAGAGTTTCTCCCCCCCCCCATGTTTAATTTCAAGATTAGATGTTTATCAACTATAGCAGACAACGCACTGTGATTGCGTGACACACTCTCGACAGGATGGATTTACGCATAACCGATAGACGTGTTACGGAGGAAAAACATTCAATTACGCTCACTGGCACGCACTTGTTGATGGTGGCGGAACACAGCCCAGTTTCCGTCAAGAAATATCAGCAGTCTATATTTTGTTGGTTGGTGCATCAACATGATGCTATATGACGGTGTCACACTTAAATTAACTTTATTTCTTGACACGACAGTTCTTATCGATTATTTTCGACTAAAGTGTAATTAGAAGTATATTGAAAATGTGCTCTGCTTTCAGGAAATGTATTTTATTATTTATGAATCCTCTTCGTCGAAGTCTATCTCTTAAAATGAAATCGCAGTATGTCAGGGAAATTATGTGCCTGAATAGCCATTTATTTACTCGAATTAACTTTTGTTAATCATATCGATCAAATAAATAAATATTTCATCACTAGATGGAATGAGGACTTGGAAATTAGCTTAGAACATAACGCGGAAAGTTATTGCATTACGTGTAAGGTAATGGTTGGGACAAGAAAATTTAACAATTAAAAATTATATTCAAAGTCCGCTGCTCAGGGAGGTAAATACTACAGAGATTAACCCTTTAAGCGCGACGTTTATTTTGGGAGACTCATCTCTCACCTTAAAGTTTAAGTTCAAGCTACACCGCAATGAATACAATCAAATTCAATTCGCATTTGTGAAATTGTATTAATCGCTATGGGATTTGCAACAGTGAAAGAACATGCCTATATCTCCCGTGTTAATGCGCACACAGAAAATGTGGACGAGTCAGGCTCGTCAGCCCCTCTTAAAGGGTTAAAAAGTCAGACAGTCCAGGCGCCGTGTCTTGACCACGAACCGGACATCACACCTAGCGACGCGGCGACAGACACCTCGAGAGGCAGCGACGTGCGTCGACAATTTGCACGGAAATGTAATTTACTTTCGCGCAATTTTAAGCAGCCAAGTCCAATTTGAAAACCACGCGCTTGCTGGAAATTATATTACTTTCCGCGCTGCGCGAAAGTCAGAGCCCCGCCGTTGAAGTATTCTCGACATAGCGATGCATACAGCTGTATAGTCAGGCAGCACGCGTGAATACACCACCCTTGTACGTGTATTAGTAAGCCTATCTGGCCGAGTAAATCACAAAAAGTAGTTTCTGTCGGAACGCGCAGATGAAGGCATTGTGCTAAATCATCTTTTGAGCAACTTCGCTCTGAGCTATGACAACCATTATAAAAATAGGCACTCAGGATAAATAATATTTGCAGACTTCAACACTTCAAAGCTTCAACGCATCGCAATTTTAATTCGGATGTCTGACATTTTATTGCAATATTTGAAATGCCCGAAATATTTTAATTAAAAATCCATTGTTGTCATGGAGACTAGAGAACAGCGTGTAAATGTAATTGAATGTCTCTCTGTTTTGTGTCTTCTGGAGCACTATGTGCTTTCATGATCTTTCAATTGTTCTTAGGCCCAACCAGAGCGTGAAATAAAATATTATAAAAAGCTCGTCAGAGTGGTAGTCTAATAAAAAGGACGATTCCATGGAGCAAACTGAGAAAAACTCAATTGAGCAAGTGGTCCTTAAACATTTGATTTAGGGAGAAAACTTCAAAAATTAACAAAATTAAAATTCATTATTTCTGAATTTCCCAAAGCCTCTAAATATAGAGCCACAGACTTCGCAACATGTAGGATCCCTGATAATTCGTTTACCGACGTATGAGTATCATATTGTTATCAGGATTTTGCTTCAATTTGCGCACCCGTCCTAATGGCGTTAGTGGACAGAACAGCGGCTATTTATAAGGCTAGTGGTGAAACTCGATCAATAAAATTGAGTCACGAGCGACAGTTCAAGTGAATTCTGGAAAGGTGAGACCGTCTATCCGGCTTATCACCAACTGCAGCGGTTGCAACAGCGTCTGACATTGAGAGAAACCGATCACAAAAAGTGTAATTAGTTTCAGTTGCAATCGCGCTAAAGAGAAACTACGTACGCAGTAGTTAGCCGAACTATGCCATACAATACGATATAATTGAAGAGAACCAACAAAGATTAAAATTACACAGGTACAGCATAGCGATGTACTTTAATTTAACTAGTCTCTAAAAATAACTGAATAGAGATTGGTAACAAACAAAAAAGCCAGTTTAAGTTATTTCCTGCGTATCGTTTATTTTGCCCGGCACAGTACGCGCTTGTCGTTTCAATCGTGTGACTCGTGTCTATCTATGGCTGCCCCCAGTTATGGGCAATCACACAAGGCTTTGCTGCATTGCTATTTGCCAAACGTAAATCCCTCGCACTTTCGCCACGGGATCTGAAGAACAGTCCTTCCGTACATGTATGATGTATCAGATATCTAGGTATGAGACGTATGTACGTACGTACAGTAAATTGTGCTGGTGCATTCATTTCAAACGAAAAATTAGTTTCCTGGAATTTTGATAGCAGCTACCGTCCCACCACACGCTGTTTGCATTTTATTTCTTAATATTGCACGTCAAAACGAAAAATGTATTTCTAGTTATTCGGCATTGATTATTTCCGATACGAAACGCTACTCTTACCTACGAAAAATTCGCGGATGAAGAAATCGAAATTTTCACACTAAAGTGAGACAACGCTATATACCACATACGCCATGACTGTCACAGCAAAAGTGTAACAACGGGACTCTAATTTTCGCGCGCATTATCTACAGCTTAACTTTTTAGGCGAGCGGAGTGCGACGCACGACCGCTTTTATTTATTTTTTATTCCGTCAAAGGAAAATCCTTTTTACGGAAAAGGAAGTCTATGTTTGACAGAAGATTTGTTTGCCTACATACACGTACGTGCGTAAATTTCGCGGAAAGAATAGCATTGGGGACTTATATCAATAGTCGGCTGACGTTGGACCAGTGTGCCTGGCTCGATCGATCGGCGCTGGGACATTGGTAGCGCATAAAGCAGAGCTCGCCTGAAAAGCTCTAATTTTACCATGTTAATGTAAGAGTCTCAAAGTCACGTTCCACGCAATGGACGCGTGGCACCATCTAATCAATGATATTATATTATTCAACAAATAAAAGAGTGGCGTGGCTTTGCTCAATTGGAAACCTAGTCACTGTATACAGGATCGCACAAAAATTCGTAAGTTAGACCCGAAAATCTTAATTGAAATTCAACCGATTGCATAAAATAAATTAAAAAATAAGGGAAATAAAGTCGAATAGTAAGTCACTTTTAATCCGTCGGTAGCAGACGAAATAAAAACATGAGCTTTTGGCGTTGATGCCTGAAAATGTTATATTCGAAATACAGGGCAGCCATCTTCCAACAAATAATTTTAGTTGGATTGTGCGTTAAATTGCTGAAAACTTTGTTACTGTTCTTCATAATTTGATAACTTGTCCAGTTTTTCGGTATAATTGGACAATGAAATTTGACCAGCAATAATAATAATTATCTTAATTGAGTAAGTTAGTATTTCGTAAATATTTTTTTAAATTGTGTCGTAGGTCAGTATTAGAGCATCCGTCATGTGTTCAGCGATCCCAGGTTTGATTCCCGGCTCGGGTATTGTTATTCGATCCTAAAGTATTGGTCATAAATGTGGCTCTTCACAAAAGCCCAAGCGATTAGGGGGGTTCATGATCACCTGTTGTGATATTCACTTCAGCGATGACGATCATTTATGGTCATTGAAAATGAATGTTGTACGTACCGATGGCTCAGTGGGTATGGGGACACCCTACAAAGCCGACGGTCCCGGGTTCGATTCTCGGCGCAGGCTTTCGTTTATTCGTTAGCCTGGGGTACTGGCGCCACCCCTTTCCTTCCATTAGGGAGTCCAGAGCTTAGGGGTGGATCCTGCAGTCTAGCGGTTCCAGCTGCCATCCCTCTTCCCTTCCCCTCGCACATCTCCATCGAGACAAGAGGGTGCAGTAATCCTGTAGTGCACTAGGCGCTACGGTGATTTAAAAAATAATAATAATAATAAAATTAAAAAATGTTAAAAAATTCAGCAATACATGCAATTAAAAAAAATTAAGATTTCTCCATGCATTTATTTCCGCATGGAATTATAAAAAATATAAATATAAAAACGAACAACTCTTGGTCAATTTAAGTTTTCAATCCAATATTTATGATGGCATACTCATAGCAAAGCGCGTTGGGTAGCTGTTACTATATACTCAACAAACTTTAGGTAATCATTCAATTTGACGACAACTGCTTTGAGACCTAAAATACCAGTTCATCACAAATACAGTTAGGAAAGCTCTAACCGTTTCCATTGCTTGCCAACCATTTCGAATAATCGATTAGACCCATAATTGCTAGTCCGTTTTCCCCGTGGCACACGCCCAGCTACACTTATGATTTAATAACGAACACTGCGCGAGGCAAGAAGAAAATCACAAAAAAAAAACCAGTTAGTCGCGCCATTTTTGGCATGCGCCCGCCGAACATGTGACGTCACTAATATACTTGTATGTATACGCACGTATACATGAAACTGTATACATGAATTCACGAATATGTGAGCAAAGAAGTAAATCGATTCTCGCATAATGAAGCGTCGACGCATTCATCAAAGATGCGGACATTATTGGAAACGACCGTGGTCCTATATCCTCACGAGAACAACTGTCTGACTGAGCGAATTTCTAAGAAAAATAAGTGTTGGGAAGAAACTAAACGTTTTCGTGAAACAGAACAACAGGAATGGTACGCTTTCTAGGAACTGACTTTTCTGATAAACTTCTGAACTGTTAGGTTCCTATATCTATAAAAGAACATTTGGAATAGTTTCGTTCACATGTTTAGGAACTGGAACGGCGGTTCATTTTACTTTCCTTTGCACTCAACTTAAAACAAAACTCCACATAGCCTCACCAGGAAATCCCACACGCCAAATCCTCACAAAACTTCACAAGGTAAACCCCGTGGCTCAGTGGATATGGTCACAGCCTACTAAGCGGGTGGTCCCGGGTTCGATTCCCGGCGCAGGCTTTCGTT
>JAUJYS010006706.1:0-10119 GCA_033995665.1 Melogona broelemanni | reverse complement strand
CGTAGGCTCATGAGCCATCGGTTAGTACGCTTCCCAGCAGCGGGATTACAGGAACGCGCCACCGCTCCCAGTTTGACAGTGTTGGGTGAGAACGGAACAGTTCCGTTCCTAGGAAACTTAGAAACGCCTAACTGTTCAGTAGACCTATTCAGTAGAGTAGGTTCAGCAGAGTATTGCTGTACAGTAAAATTGTTTTAATTTATTTTTTCTTTAAATGCGCAACATTTAATAAAAAGTATTTTAAACGATCGTCAACAATGCGTGATTTATTCCGATCACAACGTCGTGCAGCTCAAGTCATCATAAGGAGATAAACAACCTGCTTATCAGTTCTTTTTTAATAACTGTCGACAGTTTATTGCTGTAGGAACCAGAACGGGAGCTGCTTCCTTTGTTTGAGGAACTGGACCGAGGGTTCCTTTTTTGTGTAAAGGGTTCCTTTTGCCGTAACTTTTCTATTTTTTTTTTTCGAGTGCAATTTTCTAAAGTGTGTCGACAGCGGAACAATTTTACAGCATCGAACTGAAATTGCTAAAAAGGTTGATCTGTGTCCGAAAATCGGCAGAAGTCCTTTAGATCAGTTGCCGGAAATGTCCATTTGGCGTCATCATCATCATCAATCAAAACAATGAAACAAACAAAAATATTAGGAACATTACACCACTCGCCATCTTTTTATTCGATCCTTAGGTACTGGTGAAAATGTGTCCCTCCATAAATGTTCTTCGAGGCGATTGGAGGGATACAGAATCTCCTGCAGTGCTACTCACTGCAGTGAATTAAAAAAAAAAAAAATTATTAATCGAAGGAACGGAAAAATTCCACGTTTCTTTTGAAAAGGAATTAGGAACGCCCAGGTTCCTTTAATTTCAGTAGAAACTAGAATGGGAACTGGTTCCTTTTGAAAAGGAACCAGTTCTGCTGGGTCCGTTCCTTTTGAAAAGGAACGGACCCAGCACTGGCGTAGGATCACTGAATGCCCCCCCTCCCCCCCCCCCCACCACCATCACCACCACCACCACTGCCATAATGCTCGTGTGACATGTTTGCACGTGTAATTGAAGCTCGACTTCCATTTCCCCATTCCGACCGAAATGTTTTCGCCATAAAGAACGGCTGTGCTGCCACTGTACGGCGCGCCCTGTCAGTCCCAGATACTGGGCACCGAAAAAAATGAAAAAAATAAAAATATATAAAAAAGAGTGTGGAATGGTACACACATTTTGTCGTGTCGAACGTTTGGCACGCCGCAATATTTTTGCCTGAATTAAGTGGTACACGCTGCTCGTGTATATAAAAAAACTACTATGCGGCGTGTGATGATGTGTGCCAACTTTCGCTCGCCTTAAGAACATCTGTAATACATCGAGAATACTGGCCCGCCTATGCGGGCCACTCGATTCATGCTTTAGTACTGACGAACGGGGGGGCGTCACTACTCGCTTGTTACATAGGTATGGTGACGCCACACCCGTCACCGCGAGCTATTGTGGACGTTGGTGAAATAGTGTGGCACTGTGTTGCACAAACATTACTTGGGAATGCATCAAATCGGTTATTTCCTGGTGCGCGATGTCGAAAATCAAATGAAGTTGGCGTTTGAGATTGTCAAAAGTTGATTGCGTCATTGGTCTGCTGTATCATATGAGAAAGTCATGAGATACGAGACAAGTGAGGAATGAAATCTTTTGAAATCTTTCAAGAGTATGTAAAGTTGCCAGATTTGCTGTCAAAAGAGAAAAAAAAATGATAAATAACTTATAGCTTAATTAGGATGATTAATTCAACTTATTGGATACAAAAATCATATTAATTATTTTTACTGGTAGAAAAAAAAATTCTTTGCAAACGTCATTGTCTTGTTTGTGTATCTTGTGGACAAAACATGCGTATACATCATCACATGAACAAAATGTAGAAAATGTCGTCGTTAACTTAATGGCGAAGAGCATCCTAATCTTTAATTGCACCTCTAAACCTCGTGCATGTTACCAAGATGAAAGAGAAGTTGCTTTCAAGATAATGTCGTTTAAACGGTAATGTTGATGAACTGTGATGTGCTGTGCTTCACGAAATAATGGTATATCACACGTTAATTGACTCGAAAGTGGGGATGCGCAAATTGTTAAAAAGCTAGTATAGTTATTTTATAATATTGTCCTAGAGTATTATGTCTGTTTTTAAATATGTAAATATGTTTTCAATTTCTCATTTCGATTTATTTTTTCTTTTGCACAGGTCCACCTGGTCCAAAGGGCAAACGAGGAAAACGGGGAAAGAAAGGTGATCCGGGTGAACCGGGCGCCATTGTAAGTGAACCATTATTAACTTGTTTCTATGAAGTGGTATCTTATATTACCATATTAACTACTGTATTTTGTGCACTAATTTCATGAATGTGAATGTCATCTTTAGGGTTCTGTTGGACCGCCTGGAAAAAACGGATTTCCGGTAAGTGCATTGTCAGTTTGACTTACGTAAGTTTGAATTACGTTAGGAAATTCATTTTTTAACCAGATTAATGTGCTTTGTGTTTAGGGACCCATCGGTTTAGACGGCCCCAAAGGTGAATCTGTGAGTACCGCAAACATCGTTCGCAGAATGAGTGCAAACTTTCGCAAATTGCGTAATTTTGAATTTTGATTTCGTTGGCTAGCAGAGGCCAGCATAATGCTATCCTTTTTTCAACGATTCAATGTAAAAATATATATATTAAACATTTCATAAAGTTTTATAAAATGGTGAAAGGTAAATCATTGATCGATTATTCATATACAGATGTAGAATTAATTGAGAAAAACTAATTAATCAGTTTTTCTCAATTGATTATTCATATATTCAGTTAATTCGTCAATGCACCGAAAGTCTCCATTTTTTTTGTATGTTTTTATTGTTTGTTTTAATTTTCTATTATTTCAAATATTTCATGTGACGCTTTCGTAGGGAGTTTCTGGTACCAAAGGAGAAAAGGTAAATTATATTGAAATATTTTAAGTAGCGATAATTTCGTCGTAATCATAACGAATATTCCTCACTAATAATGTCGTCCTGGTTTGTAGGGTGATTCAGGAGGTTCCGGATTTCCGTTTTCGTCACTTAAGGTAAAACATTTTATTTTGTATCCATTCATTTTTATCCGTTTCCAATGTACATTTTCATACACTTCTATCATTTTCATTCACATACTAATGTCGAACTTCGAATGATTCATATATATAATAATATTAAAAATGAAAGCACAAGTGTGCAGATGAACTTATATATTTTCTTATTGGAAACATCATAACAAATTAATAATAACATATAATTCAATATTAATGTTTATTTATGTTTAAAAAATACAAAATAATTTGTTTGGAAATGCGATGTTCCATACAGTACATGGGTGATCACTAAATTTAAAACTGGGCTTATTAATAAAATTATAAAATGATCGCATAACCTTATTATTACTTTCTTTATAACCGAAGAGTAACAGTTACCATTTCTATAGCGCGGAAAGCCTAACAGCATTGGTTTTGGTTTGGATTTTTTTCGAAAATAACGAGAAAATCGAATGGCTTTAATTCACAGGGAGCTAAACGATCGATTACTAGCCTTCGTAGCGGTACGTTAGGTTACGCTGAAGTCATCGCCATTAAGGTCAGTTAGCTTAGTCAGTGTGGACTCTCGGTGTGGTTCTATACATGTTCCAATGTCCTGTCGTAGTCGTCTTAACGTTGCTCGCCTTTTGTTGTCCTAAACTGTCGTTTCAAGTACACATACGTTCCAGTTCTTTACTGGCGATATTACTATTTATTCGTACGTGTTCTAACCTTTCTGTTTTCGTGGCAAACAAATCTCAATCCTAAACTGGTTTCTAAAATGAATTAAAAATGCATATGGCGTTGGATTAACGTTCTTTTGGGTTTCGTGGTTGCGATTTTATCTGGTAACACTGTAAAACCTTATAACGTGTTTGTGTTCGGTGTCCACTTGCTGACTAACTAACGTTGTGAATAATCCTGTGTCGATGTCTACGTGTTGTTCATTGTTTTCTCTGTCTTCCTTTTTAGTAGAATGTTTGTTCTTTTTTTTTGTTTTTTCTTCCGTTGTGGTCTGCTGTGTAAGTGGTGTATAGGATTCTTTGACCGATTTATGAATAGAATTAAAACTCATAATGCTACAACCTGAAAAGCTAGTGAATTGTAGGCCTAAATAATTATCAAAGAAACTGATTAGCGATAAATGTAGGGCAAGTTTCTATCATTCCAATACTTCTTCGAATTAAAAATATTTAAACAAATCAGTATTTTAATAAGTAAATTTGGTTGGGTAGGTATTTGGTTGATTGTTATGAATTTTTTTTTCCAAAAAAAGCAATTTCGAGCTTATTCGATCCAAATACGTAATCTTAAAATTCATTGTTTTGGTTGCTACTATTAGTATCTTTAGTTCGCCATCCTTATTTCAGTTAATTGCTCGTTCAAAAACCCTTGTTATATATATTTTAATTGGAATGTGCAAATTGAAGAAAAAAACACACCAATTAGGGTTTTTATTTCATTGTTTCAGGAGGTATTAGAAGGGAAACTTAAAATTGATCACGAGGAAGTGTTATTGTTAAAAGTAAGTAAAATCGGATAACTGACGACATTGTAGCTTTGCTTCCTCTGCACTGCCGCTTTTTAACGGAATATTTCGGGAACATATTTACTTTTACAGATGTAATACCGCCAACAAATCGCTTACGCAATTCGTGCTTTTTCCATGGAAGTTTTCTTTCACTGGTGTCTTAATTAAAATTAAATATACAAAAGATTCGTGTCTTGAAAAAAAATGTCAACTTTCATACAATCATGAAAATATTTTCTATTATACCGTTGAGTAGGAAAGCGTTTTTAGTTATGCCGAAACACAAATTAGACGGAAAATAGCATCGTTACATAAATAGATGAACATCGTGGTTTATAAAAAGATGATTAAAGTTTTAAAGCCACACTGACGATGTCAAACTTAGCAGCAACATTATATTCGATTGGTTATTTTAAACTTAGTTGCATCCTCATTTTTTAATCTGTTGTCTGGGGCAATTAAAAATATATATTTTGTCATTCTACGATATTTGCCATCGTGCATGACCAGTTTTCGAAGCATGACTATATTTGTTTGCTTGGTTGCATTTGCTTATGGCATGTGGTACGTCTTGTCTGTAATCCGTGTTTGTTGTCTTTACACCGAATTTTGTTCTCGATGCAACTTATTTAGTGTAACTTTTCACACCAGATTATTACCAATTTTCTTTTTCAAAAATTTTTTCTTTTGTAAATTTTTTGATTTACCATTTATTTGGACTCTTTATACCTGTACATGCTTAAAATGTGATATGGGTTTTTATTCTTGTGTTTTATTCTAATTCACGCAAATTGAGATTACAGTTCTTTTCGGCTAAAATATATATTGTCAATAAGCAGATTACCAAACGATAGTTATGTGTATAGCAGGTTCGCGTTGTTTGTGTCTGACAATTACAAGTAATTATTAAATTCTGTATTTGGAAACCCAGACTTTGAACAACAGTTTCTCTCAATAAAAACTCAAATTTGCTCGATGCCAGAACTTGTTTAGCGAATTAACCAAGTTAAATAATGTTGCCATGTCGTTTTCTGTTCTACGTACAAAAAACGTTGAACAAACCTATTAATTCGTTTGCTTGTGTGTTGCGCAGGGTGAACCAGGAGAACCAGGGCCACCCGGTCCACCAGGACCACCTGGACCCACCGGCCTTCCAGGTGGGTGGTTCGCTAATAAGTGTTCCCAGAAAATAAGTTATTCGACTCGCACCGGTTACAATAATCATTTGGATCTTCTTTTTTTTTGTTACAGGGTTCGATGGACGTGTAGGATTACCGGGCGAACCAGTTAGTATACAGGCATTCCAGTTTCGATTGACTCTTTTTAATTTTTTACTAACTGTATTTTCATCACCTTACTCATTTTATTTTACGCAGGGGCCACCTGGTGATGCCGGCCCCATTGGACCTGCCGGCCCTCTGGTGAGTAAACATATTGATAAACAAGATGCTACAAATAAATGTAGGGAATTTTGTCTAGCTGGAAGAATATAATCTATTGTCGTGTTCATTGCAACAAAAAGGTTTACGTTCTATTTTCTCATTCAATAGATTTAAACAATCTTTATTGAGGTTAAGATAATCTCTCTTCCAATTGAAATTATCTTGTGACGTTGCCCTGCTGTGTTGCAAGAAGCATTCGACTAAACCATTTTATTTATTTATTTATTTATTAGGGTCCTCAAGGACGTGACGGATTAATGGGTCCCAAGGTAATTTTTACTTTTATTTTCCGATTAAACGTCAGCTTACCATACGTATTATCCGTGGTTAAGAATATTCAACGGAGAAGTACAGCCGTGCAACACATAGATCGGTTATAATAAAAAAATAACTGTGTTATTGGTAGATAGATATAATGTTTTACTTAAATTCAAATGCAAAACGTTTATTTGAAATGTTGTACATTTGAGACTGTTTTTGGACATGTAACCTTGTCGAACGCTTTCTCCAAATTATCGGTACTAATGTAGTATGACACCATAAAGATAAAGAATTGACAATCATAGATTTCGTGACCATTGTAAAAAAAAAGCGAATATTTTTCAAGTGTACAGTGTCATTGGTGTTTATTTAATGTCATTTGTGTAGAAATTTGTTAGCATATTGATTTTTTCAGGTTGGGGACGTTTTTAGTATTGTACATTTAGTCCTAATATGTTACCAAAAATGTATATTTAGTTTGCTTAGAAAGTTCATGTTTTTATATTTCCTTGTTGCAATATCAATGTACGTATACATTGTGTTGTGTGAGGATTATAATTTTTGTTAGATTTCTGTTAAATTATTAATTTAAAAAAGAAATATCAAGACAATTATCTAATCCAGTGTGAAAGCGTTCACCTTTTCCAAGCTTAACTCTTTAAACGTGAAGATACACCCAATGTTGTTTATAAATAGGAAGGAAACAAATTGTTCGCGCTGGTGTTGTTTTGATTAGTCAATCAATTATTGGTCAAATACGATAAAATATCTGAATCGATGGCTCAACGACGCGAAACGTGTTTCAGAGTCATTGGATTAACGGAGCGCCCGATTTCAATCACCAATTTGTAAACTTAGATTGCTTAGTTGTTAAAGTGTGTTTTGGTGTTTAGGGTATTTCAGGAAGAAACGGATCGGACGGTGTCCCAGGTCTTCCGGGTTTCGGAAGGCCAGGGGAACCGGGAATGCCGGGATTTCCGGGTATTCCTGTAAGTTGTAAAACGGATCGCGCTTATACGTGTGATGTGTGTGTTTGTGTTTGTCCTTCTCTCGGGTGGTTGGTCTGTCCTAAAACTCTAAACTCACACATGCGGTCTCGTATTTTTGGTTCTTCAACGCATCGTCGATTAAAAAATTAAGATTCCGATTTTTAAACGACGTATTTGTTCCGAGGAAGACTTTTTCCGATAAATTTTGTTGCGTTTTTCCCTTGGTGGTGGATTTATCTTTGTACTTGTGTCATGTCTTGTTCACTTAAATCATTGTTTTGCATGCATGTATAGATACCAGTGTTCATGTCTTAATGTGTGTGTTAAACCAATATGCCTGACATTTTATTAATGCAAAGACGCTTAGGTGTAACTAACTGGCTACATGTTTTATTTATACTGCAAACGGGAGCATCTTTATATGTACAATAATTTAATTTAATTATAAATAAGTTAAATATAGTTCAATTAAAATACATTAACGCAAATACATGTACATGTATAATAATATTTTAAGCAACTTGGTTGTTTTACTATATATATATATTGGCTGATTCAAATTATCCATTTACCTGTAGATGTCATAATTTGCAGTGTAGACAAAAATCCTATTGTTGCGATTAATTTAGATTTAGATGTGGTAATTTCGGCGCTGTAACATTATGTCAATATGTGGGATTATATGGGATTGTGCTGTTTCTTAATCTATTTATGTGTGATCTTTCGGACCTATTCTAACCACCTTTTTTCCTGTGCACCAGTGTTATGAGATTGTAATATCGTGGTTCCTTTGTGATTGTGTGTTTTTATTCTTATACGAAGCTAAATCTTTTGTAAGATAATCCGACCGGCAAAAACATGAATTATTCGAAAAGTTTTCACTGCCGTTCATTAACTAGTTAGTGGGTAATTTATACAAAGTTCTGATAAAGAAAATTGCCCAATGACAAAACGTGCTCTATTTGTAGACGGTTAGTGCATGTTTTTGTCGGTGGCGGTGTTGGTGGAGTATTTCTATGTTTGTTGTGAGATCAAAGCGCACGTTTGTGGATGATTTGATTGTAGAACTCAATTCGCATTGTTGAAACTCGCATTGCGTCGCTATTATGTTGTAAACAAAGATTTAAATTTGATCGTTGTCTTTGATATGTAACTAAATTTTACTAAAATAATATTTCATTATATTTGAGCATGTTAGTTAGTTATTTTGAAAATTTTTAAATAATACTTTAAAAATTATAACATATTTATGAAATTTTTAAATATAACGATTTTACTCAATTTAATTTTTTTTTAAATCAAAGCAAAGCGTCAAATGTGTCAAACTCATTCAATAAAATAATACAGTAGATCGGTCGTTTCCGTTCTGTCCTAAAAGTAGAAATGATTAAAAGCTAATGAAAACTATTGAAAAATTACGCCTAGTAACCAAATTTTAATTCGGATGGTTTTGATTTCTCAGGGCGACAGGGGCGAGAAGGGCGAACGTGGATTGACGACCACTCTTGACGGTAGCGCCTTCCCGACTGGATTTATCGAGGGACCACCAGGACCACCAGGACCCCCAGGACCCGCCGGACCGCCAGGCAAGAAGGTAAGCAATTCAGCGATTAAAAGACCTTTCGTACAAGGCTCTAGTGTCAAAATGCAGTCAGTATTTCTTAAAAGGATATTTGGAAATGTAAATTTGAATTAAATTTAAATTTGAAAAAAATATACTATTTAATTTTTTGATATTTACATTTTTGCATTTTTTTTCAATATATTTCCAAAATTTAAACACATATGTGTCAATAACTTCTCAAAAGTCTAATAAATAAAGTTACGTTTGAACGGATGGAAATCTGCAGAGTATTGTGATGGTCATAGAATTTATTTCCGGTCGTTTTCTTTTCCTTTAATAAATTAACAAAAATTAAACTGGTTCAATTTAATTTTTGCGAATGACATGCAATGATGTCGCAGAAAATCTGTAAATGTGCCAAAACATAATACGTTTGCTTTGCGATTTGATGCCACATTTTAAAAGATTTTTATGTTTTTTTATTTTGCTTTGTCGCTGATTGATTGAGTGATGGCGCATATGTATGAAAGCATTATGGCGCAGCCACTAGGTTGAAGTGTTCTCTAAAGCTACTGAATACGTGCAGGTCGATGTTGAATGCGCTGCTTTATTAGAGGGTATGGAATAACGAACCACTGTCAGTGACACCCAATTGAAAAATATTTCAAGATTAGTCGAGCCAATTAAACTATTCAACGCAGCTAAAGGAGGGCATCCAATATCTTATACCTCCTGAGTGAACAGGGGGAAACAGCTTACCCATTATTACTTTTAGTTAGAACGCTTATGAAGGAGGAAATTTGGCTTTGCATGACATGTTGGCAATTGCGCATATTTTAATGCACATGACTGCAATCACGAAATGAATCTGACGATTTATTAGACTATTTTATTTTAGAAGTTAAGTGCATTTATGAATTTAATAAAATTGTGTCTGAAAAAAACCTGCACATTAAAAAAGCATTTTCTCTAAGCGCATTGCGCTGATTTGCAAATTCGGCAACACTGCGAACAATTTTCGTCTAACCAAAATGACTTGAAGGCTGCACAACTATGAGAACCTTTGAAAGATTCTGCGACTGTTGCCTATGTGGAAATTCGAATTTTGAGACATGCTCGCTAGCAATTGCGATTGGTCTGTTTCAAAATAACCTGGGAGAATAATCATTTTAAATTTGATTGTACTTAGGAGCCGTTGGATTGCAATAGCCTAAATTGAAGATTTATTCTCGACCAAAGAGAAAGGGAA
>JAUJYS010006705.1:0-10119 GCA_033995665.1 Melogona broelemanni | reverse complement strand
GGCGACATCTAGTGAGAGAATGTGGCAATAAACACACACACACACACACACCATTTTCAGTCTTATAGTATAGATATGATTACATAATGAGTAAATTTGTGTGTGCACGTGAATTTCATTTAAGACGAGACAATTTTCTCTACTCTCGCCTCAAAATCAAGCATGGTAAACGAATCCTAGCAAAATAAAAAAAAAGTCTTGACTCGAGTGCAACCCAATTTTTCTAACGACGAGACAACATTTACGATCTCGTCTTTGCTAGCTGGCAATAAATGTAACCCTGTATCGCTTAGTCAAGACACTGGATGAGAATTGTCTCGTCTCGGCACAAGCTCTTTCGCTAATACTCATTAAACGGTGCAACAAAAAACTAAAAAACGTTTGATGCCTTTTGGTGTCCGGTTCTGCCCATTCATTTCCGTAGACAATTGCCTATTTTTTATGAGGCGAATTCTCCTTCTCAAAAATTCCGGTACAGTATGATACGGTGTTGAGGGTTTGACGGATCTATTAGCTGTGTGACTGGTGGGAGGGGGGTGAAGAATTCGGCTAGGGGTTAACAAGGGGGGACGGCGTGATGCCTGACAGCTGAGCTCTTAACTAGCACGGAGAGACGGAATGTGTCGAAATGTGTTTTCATAATGGCCGTTATGATCATTGACCGATGTATGGGGAAGGGGGGAGGGAGTGTTGTTTGAAATACCAGCACTCAGGCCACTTAATTGGTGAGGTTAAGACTCGTCGGCGGTCCATTGTGCACACGATTGCACAATAGCCTTTCTTTTTATCAGTTGGAGTTTCGTGAGAGGAAAAAAATAGGAAGATGAACGATGATGGAACAGCAAAAAAATATTTAAATTTTCAGTGTTAGTAATCCTGCACTCGTTCATTTGTATTGCTGGTTTGGTGACGATGCTTTCGTGCGTTTTCGGCACAGGTTTATTTCATTGAACAAAAGATTTTATTTTTCTCTGATGTAAAATGCAATAGCGGCACGCGTAAAAAAGATTCCATCCAATTAGTCGTATGTGTGGACAATTTATCAACGCGTATAGCGTAGTAGCATCGCGTAATTTTTTTTCTACGTAGAACTTGCATCATTCTCAGTATTTTTTACGCAAATTGTGGCAAATAAAAGTTTTTTATCATGATTTTATTTTATTGACGTTTGTAATAAATGGTGTAGTGCCGCGTGGGTTTACCCCCAAGCGCATGCTAATGTAAGATAGCTATAAAACGAATAATTCTCGTCTGTAGTAACCAAACCGGATTTTTCGGCGTAAAAGTCATCCCGAAGTGGTCTTTTATTTATTAGCCGGATTAATGTTTTTCTCCATTTTTTATACGCCAGGAAATATCTACCATTATTTGGCCCTTTCATCTTGCTATTTCTTTTTGTAGTCCTTATATTTTTCTTAATGAAAATCGTAAACTCTTGTCAAAGCTGTAGGGATCCATGAATCCCAAAATCCGGTCGAATCGAATCCAGAATGACTGCGTGGAGGTACACTTTTTTGGGGTAATGGATGATGTCAGGCTCCTTGTGCCCGCGTACGACACATTTGCGAGTTGGCGACGCTTTTGTGTCTGTCGGCGAAACTGGCGAGTGATGAAGTTCCCTGCGCGTCTTCCATCAGTGATTTTATATACTGTACTCGTACATAAATCAATAAAGAGTGTACCCGTACATATTGCCATGCGTTTTTCTTCAGATAGTCATTGAATAGCGGGAGAGGTTCAATAAAATAATCTAAGTTATACTACGCTCTTACTATTGGTAGTAGCATCCACGGCTTAGTACGGCTTACGATTCAAATGATTTTTATTCGCACAGCTTAATTAAAATAAAACGTATTTAATGAAGTACAGAGTTGTACAAAAAATACTATCTTTGAAATTTTTCATCCGTTAAATTCCCTTAAAATAAAATTTATTGATAAAGCATTTTTTTACAATAAATTAATCGAGCATATATATATCAATCACTGTAGTGCTAATCACTACAGGATAACTACTCCGTCGTGTCGATATGGCGTTATGTGAGAGGCAGGCAAGTGAAGGGAAGGGGAATGGCAGCTGACATCCGCCATAGGCCCCCCACCCGGGGCTTTTCGCGGGTACAAATTGTAAAATTGTAATTGTATGGCCAGGCTGCAGGATTCACCCCTAAGCTCTGAACTCCCTAATGGAAGCTCAGAGGTGACGCCAGTACCCCATGCTCGTCGAATAATCAAGAGCCTGCCCCGGAAATCGAATAGGTGACCCAGGAAATCGAATATGCATTGCAATTTTTCCATCACGAAAAAAAAGTTTTTGGAGGTGCGGGGTATCGATCCCCGTACTTCTCGCATGCTAAGCGAGCGCTCTACCATTTGAGCTACACCCCCAGATGAAGGTTTGCAGGCGTTAGTTAGTATGAAGGTAGAAGAATCGAGGGTAAAGCTTTACAGGGAAGCGCGTCAAAAGGCCCAAAGGCGTAAAAGAAAAAAACCATCGACTAAATGGAATTTTCCCTGCCGAAGTATTTAGGAGATGGGGGTCAAAGAAATAGACCTAGAGACGATCGGTCAGTCCGTATTTTTTTCTTTCCCATACTCTTCCGTCAGTAGCCCGAACGAAATACCCGTTTTTATTGAGTACCTCAGCGCCCAATGGGGGATTTTAAAGGCGGTTCCGCGTTCCATTAGGTTACCATAACGGAGACGGAACCGGCCTTTGACGCGGTCATCACCTTTTGGCGAGCCAGTTCCCCCAATTCCGCTAATGGAGCTGCCGCACTGACTTGCCCCAGTTTCAACCTCGAACCTCTCTATTCCTGATGAGATGCAATTTTCAAATCACCAATGTTTGTTTTTTAATCACTATTATTTGAGTGGCACTTTGAATTAATTAAAAAATACGTTGTCATGTTTTTTAAGGGACTATCCTACTGAAATTGCTTTTTTTTTATCTGTTGGTCTAAATGGTGAATGACCGACGAGACCACTATTCGACTTTGGTTCCTGGTCTCGAGCAAATTCTAGACAGGAACTTGGTATGCTAGAAAATTAAATTGATAATTATTATATTGTTAGTTATTAATATTAAATTATAATAAATGAAAAATTAAACAACTCACATGCACCAATTTTTTTAATTTGATGGCTCAATAGATTTGTTAGCTTTTATTTTTATTTTATTTTGTGTATACTATCTATTTATTTGTTTATCTTTGTTTGAAAGACGAAAAATCATCAATCGGTTGGATTAAAATTTTTTAATCTTGTCAGCTCTCTATAGTTTGTTGTGGCGTGGGTGTGGCTTTAACCCTGGAATATGGTACTCTTTTGTATGCGTTCTGTTGCGGGTTGTTGCCATCATTTTTCGTCAATTGTCAGAACGTTTGAATAAGCTATTCTTTCGATCGAGCCCATCCGAGCTAACCCGATTTCAAATTTGACTGTCACATAGAGGAATTCAGTCTTGACACCACAAAGTACCTGCCTTTTTTCCTCTCTTTACAATCCAACGTGGTGGTTCTCAAACTATTTGCCGAACTTAGCGGTGTTGACTTCGTACGTGATTAGCGTGCTCGCCTACTGTGCCCGTAATCGCGAGTTCGATTCCCAAGCGAGACTTCCGGTATTTTTGTGAACGAGTAAGATTTGTTTGGTAAACCTCCTAAGCAAACAATGCAAAATAGACTTACACATCCCTGACTTATAATTGTGAGTTAATCTAGTTTCAGCTAACCAGCTTTGCAAATATTGCGTTCCCTTGTTTGCTGTTCCGGTCTGCCCGGGGTTAAAACAAAAACAAAACAAAAAATAAGCGTATTTTTCTGCTCTGTTTGTGGCACGTCGCTCCATATGCATTTTGTTTATGTTTACTTATCGGATTAATGTCAGTTGGTGGGGGGCAAAAAACGAAAAGTAGTTTTCAGTCATCTTGGGCACGTTTCACTGCTTTCCAAATGACAACTCGCCCCTCGTCGCCCTATTCATCACCACATCTTGAGACGGCATTGTTGACCGAAATTGGCACTAGATGGTGCCACGCTTCACCATTGTTATTGCACGTGCTTATAGCTAGCTAGTCTCAAAATGTACTATAGCGCGTGTACCGGATGTGTAGGTTCGTTAAAAATGCTCTTAGACAACGTAACTGTTTTTGGAAAACTGGGTATAGATGGAATATTGGCGAACATGAAAATTGTTTACGACGCAGCTTAGAAAAATCCAATCAATTGATCACTATATTGGCTACGGTCTACGATATTTTGTTGAAATTACCGCGACGATTCACGCGGCTGACTAACACTAGGGTCATTTGAAGAGTGTCCGATAGGAGCCGCTGAGAAGTAACAAATGAAATAGACGAGTTGGTGTTCAACCAGAGAAGACAAGAAACTAAAAATTCTTGGATAATATTTTTATTGTATTATCGTTGTATTCATATTACAGTTATACGATAGACTACAACTGTATGAAAATTATCTGTTAAGCCTTAAAAACATAAAATTTAACAGACAGTGTGACTCTTTCTGTGGGTCTAATGCGAGTTCCCTTTTGTTGATGATGAGAAAACTTCTAAAAGACTCACAGAAATACTCGACTTTTTTCACATAAAGCTCACATTCACTTGCCAGTCTAAGATTTATTCCTTCGTCAACAAACCCTACAACAGGGATACTGAAGAATTCACGCCAGGGGTGTATGTTTTAAAAACTGTGTTGGTTATTTTTGCCATGGGAGGAACGGGAACTGGAACTGGTTCCTTTTCAAAAAGAAACGAACCCAACCCTGCCCATAATCGCGGATTCAATATCCGCCATTATCGCCACTTTTCAAGCAGCCCTCGTTGAAAAAATTTGTTGATTGCTGAAGCTTTTGCTGAAGCGATCCCGCAATGTACGAAGCGTACAACACACAAAAAATAGGAAATTATCGATTGGCCGCCCTTTATAAAAATGACTGGTTCCCACGATTACCATTAGCGGCGTCGATGTTCGGGCCGGCTACTGGTCAGTAAGTGGTCACGCTGTCCAGCGAACGCCGACGGCCGATTTTTTCAAGTTAACCGACTCATTATTGTATCAATAGTTTGCCGAAAGGGTCAAGCTTGGTGAAGCAAAGATAGGCTGGTCCCCCGATTTTTTTTTTTTTTTTTTCTTTTGCAACGGCAAGGGTGGGCACGAATTTTGGCTTCCAATTTTAAGTAATTGCGTCAGGTGTCTATGTGGTCTTCTTTGGCGGTACTGGGGAAAAGTTCCTTTTGGAACGGAACTAGTTCCGGTTTGAAGTACCCCCTAGTGATAAAGGCACTCGTTTTGCAGATCTGCATACCAGATATCCTAACGGTTAATTATAACGATGGGTATGAACGGAGCGGAAAAGTATCGTTCCTAGGAACTGGTCCCTTTTTTAAGGAACTTAGATACGCCTATGTTTCTTTTAAATTTTGAGAAACTGTAACGGGAACTGGTTCCTTTTTTCATAGGAGGAACGGAAACTGGAACTGGTTCCTTTTCAAAAGAAACGGGAACTGGGACTGGTTCCTTTTCAGAAGGAACGAACTCAACACTGGTTATTTGCCTAACTTGTAGTTGATTAAAATGAGCGCCACCTAGTGCTGGTTTGTGCCTTAATTTCATAAATTTAGGTTGGTTTTTGTCTCGAGTGAAAATCAAAGGCAACTGGCGCGCAAATGCATTTTATGATCGCGTTTTTTCCCCTATCAGTACTTGTATTTTTTTTCTTCGTTCAACGCTTGAGCTATTTTCCCATAAGTTGGCGTCATTTTAATGGTGTGCGAATTAAGTCATTTCTAATCGCCTCCAAATTGCTCCGATACCAGAAACCGAGCCGTTGTTGGTTCGTTTCTCATCCGCGATCTCCTTTTCGCCTCTTTTTCTTCCGGCCAGTGATAATTATTACTGTGGCGGAAGTAATTTATTCGATCCCCATCAATGAGCACTCCTGCGTGCGATGTTTCGTTCGTCAAGTAAGAACTTTACCTGCAGTGTTAATAGCAGAAATAAAATTACAACCGGTGATGAAAGTTTTGTTTCCAAATGAAAAAAATATTAAAACAAATATTGTCTCGATTTTTTTAATTTCGAGATGGTTCGCATTTTAAGTAAGTTTTTACCTCGGTAGTTTGGGCACTCAAAAACACTGGAAATAATAGTTCTGAATTTGGAATTTATTATTTTGGACTTATTTGTTGACAGGATATGTTTGTTTTCATCAGAGCACACTTTTTCTTTCTTTGTAGAAGGGCTTTCTAATGGAATTTGTAGATGTAATTAAATGTAGCCAAATTGTGTACAGGAATGTTTTTTTTATGACCTGTGTTAGAAATATAAAATGAATCGCTGAAGTTTCCTATTATTTTTCGAATTTCGTTATTGAAACAGGTTATTCCATATTGCGAAAGCGTTAAAATCGAATGGGAGTCCTTTCGAATGAGAGCAAATTTCATTGTCCCTTTCTATGCTAGTGATCGCGGATCCAATTCACGCCGGAGGCCCGGTGAATTTGTTCGAGCGAGAATAATGTCAAAAAATAAAAAAAACTATATATTAATTATTTTTTTATTTATTTATTCCGGATCACTGTAGTGAATAACACTACAGGAGGTTATTGTACCCCTCGCGTCGCTGTGTATATGAGGGGCACATTCCAGTACCACAGAATCGAATAAACGAAAGCCTGCGCCGGGAATCGAACCCGGAACCATCTGCTTAGTAGTATATGACCATAGTCACGGATCCACGGAGGCCGTATATAAATTTAGTCTACTGGCAAAATTGTTTGTTAACATTTTTATTAAAATAAGTTGTAGAGACATATGATCGGTCTCTGTAGTAATTCGATGTAGACGATCGAGATTGCAATTTTTCTTTGAAATCTCGTTCGTCTATATTGTTCTGGTTCGGCGTTTTACCTTATGTGCACTGTGTGAGTTTATTTTTGTGCTTATATACTTTTTATAACATTTTTATTCTTACAAGAAAAAACTCTTTACATTGTACTTATTTGTGTGAACTTTTGGTTGTGTCGTTCTTTCTGTAGATTGCGATCCAATGTTTAATTTTATTTTTTCTCTTATTTTTATTTGGCAGTTGATGGACATTCTTCATCAGACGGCTAGCTCAGAGATCGAGACTCAGTCACCGCGGTCTCGGGAGTTTCGTGCAGCATCCATCGTCAGCCCATCGGCGTTGCCGTCGCCCCTGTCGTGCGCCACCGGCAGCATAATCGCGCCTCTGGTGGAGGAGCTGTTCGGCGCCCTCTATCGGCCGTACTCGGAAGGAGTGCATCGGGAGCTGGTGCGTCAGATCCGGGACCTGCTGGTGTGCCGCTACCTGGGTCACGTGACCATCTTCCAGCGTGAGTTTCTGCTGCCGGCCGCCAGGCTGTTGCGCGATTACGACGCCCTCGAACGGGTAAGTCAAGCATATTTTTATAGTTCTTAATTTTTTTTACGCATTGACCCAATATAACGCCTATTTAATTAATTATATTTAATTAAAAGCATGCTCAAAATGTTTTCAAGCAGTCGGGCTCCTACTCATAGGGGAAGCCAGAAAAAGTCAGGAGTAAATAAATGCATGACGCGAATTTCAGAACAATTGATTTTAGTACAGACTTTGCCACGAAAGAGTTCGCTGAATTCGAAATGAATTGTCTTTGAGAAACATGCGATTGTGCGCCGATTTTATTGTGTTTACTTATTTGATGAATTATTTGAAGTTGATCTGATTTATTTGCGTGTTAGTTTTATTTTCCGTGACATTTTAAAACTGAAAGCAGCTCTGTCCTTTGTACAGTGTGACCCAAAAATAACAATATACGGCTACGTAGAATTAATAATTACTTGTACTTTCTTGTTCAAGCGAAACATTAATTTAATTTACCAAATATCTTGTCAGTTAAGGTAACCAGTAACTTTATATGTTGCTTTCTGGGAAATTATTGTTTAATTCCGAAATTTGATGCATTATTTTAAGAATGGTATTTTTTAATGACTCACTGCTAGGGCAGACAGACGTCCTCAAAAATGTATTTCCCCTCCAAAAAAGTCCCCTAATCAGAGGTCTTCAAAATATTATGCTAGCAGACACCTTAGGAATGGTAAAAAAACTGTTCCAAAGATTAAAATGCATTTGGAATTAAATTTGAGCATATTTGTCGCTGAAGCCTCCGTAAGACTTAATTCATTTTATCCAGGTATGTTGTTTTTTTTTTGCTTTTTTTAATGCGTTATTGCTGCTGGTCTTAGTTAGTACAGTGGGTTCTACGTTCGTAATCTCGCGAATGCGTTATTACGTCCACACCTTCTTAGCTTAACATGAAGAAAAAACTGCTGAAAAAACAGAAGTGTTTAAGGGGGAAGTATAGGGGCGTTGATGGTCACGGGCATTTTAAGGGGGGTGCAGAGTGATTGCTAAAACCGCTAATGCAAAAATGACAGAGACGTATAAAAAATGGAGGCAGGGGACGGGTAAATGACTTTAGGAGTCCGTTCACCGGAAATGGACCTCTGTTTTTTTGTTATCGTTTACGTTTACGTAAAAGTGGTTCCTTTGTGGTATTCAGGTTAGTCTTGGGAATAGGAGAAAATATGTCTTCTTGGGCACCCTCTAATGGGCTTTATGACCGCAATTTGGTCTTACCTTGTTTTGTATTTTTTTGTTTACGAAATTTCATTTGAAAGTTAAATTAGGGGTGGGGGAATGACCAGGTCACTCATGAGGGGGGGGGGGTTGCTTTGCGCCAGGAAAAATAAATAAATCCTTTAACAAGTAATTTGAAATAGATAGAAAATTTAAAGACTCACAAGCATATTCTATGTCTTAATATGTTTGTTTCTCAAAAGCCACACAAGCATGTTCTATGTATTTATTTGTTTGTTTCTCAAAAAATCAAGTAACGGTTTATATTTGCCGTGCAGAAAATAGAATGCAAGTTGTTAAAAAATTAATAATGATCGAACCAAGTCGTGAGATAAGGGTTTATTTCGTTCACATAATGACATTGCTATTTCGCGATGGTCTGTTCTAACTTTTCTGCTTTGTGCTTTGAGTCTCGCCAACTGATCAGTCGTCTCCACCCACCAGTTTGCCCTGAGTTTTATCGTCGTTCTTTGATTTTTTTTTCATCCATGACGGCATTTTTGTTGCTGTTTATTGATCCGATTCACGGATGATGTTAAGGCCCGTGCATGTGTGATATTATGTGTGGTCATTGGTGGTAAATTTGTGTACAACTGTCGTGTATACGCATGTTAGAATTCGAATAGCCAGGCCAATATCCATAAAATACAAATTGTTATTTTTTCCAAATTTTTTCGGCTTCGTCCACTTGCTTGACCATGTACATATTTTTGTTTTAATTGTTTGTTTTTTCAAGTTCGGCACGCGCGCCTTGCCGAACTTTGCCTTTTTGCCTCATTCCGGCGCCGGTTTGGCTCTGGTGTGATTGGCAGTGACCACAACGCCCCCTTGTTAACGGGGCGTGTGTCTTCCGCCGCATCTCAGGAAGCCTGACATTTGATTGCTGTTCCCGTTGCCATCTTTCTTCTCTTCTTAAAAAAATCGTCGGATGCGTATGTCCAGCGTTGCTGCAAGATTTAGTGGTCGACAACAAGGTTTCTGTAAAACCACACGGGTGGCGCTGCGTTTGTCCTCATGCGTGTCGAAATTACAGTCTTTTAGGTACACTGCAAATATATCCATGACGGCAAGATGTGAGTTGGGAACTGTTTACCATTGCAAAAGGTTTTATCGTACATATTTTCACCTATAATTACATCTATGTTAGTGAGCAATATCAGGTTTATTTGTACTCTTTGTTAAGGAGGCGTACAAACCCATGTGTCACAAAGTCCCCCAGGGGGCAACCTGGTAATTTGAACCTAGTCAAGGTTTCTGACCTAGATAAGAATATTTAACGTGTACCTGGCAACGTACAGGCACGGACCCCTGGCAACGTGCACCTGACAACGTACAGGCACGGGCCCACAGCTTTATTTCATTTCCGTAGGAAGGTACGAATTTTTCTCGTTCGACTCGAAATTCGGGTGATTTTGGCCGGGAATTGAACTTGCGATTACTGACACAGTTGGCGAGAAAAG
>JAUJYS010006704.1:0-10120 GCA_033995665.1 Melogona broelemanni | reverse complement strand
ATTTTAATTCCTATAGCAGTCCTATCGAATTCCAAGCTGTATAGGAGTCCTTTAGAAGTCCTTTATGGGTCCTATACAATCGTATACGACCTCTATAGGACTCGTATACACTTGTAAAGGACATTTTTGTACGGGGAGGCATGTATTCATTCGAAAGGAGACCATGCATTCATGTACGAAAGGAGACACGATCAAAATTTGGACCTACACTTTGGATCCACTGTTTAGCTTGTTGTTTGTTAGATTAATCATCCTAAAACCTTTTTTCACGAAGACAAAATGGTAAATGAATGTTTTGCTTTTTCGTGACAATGCACGACCAAATGTGAGTCGACAAGCAAATTTATTCCCCTCCTCCTCTGCTCATATCAAGCACAATTCTAATATATTGCTTCGAAGATCAAGACTTGGGCAACTGGGGTATGTCCAAGAAATAAAATACTAGTAGAACACCCACGAGACGTATAACGCGTCAATGTCTGGTGAACGGGGGAAAGATGAGACGGCTTTTGGATGCGCTGTAATGCGCTGCAGAGACATGATCAGAATTACAATTGTTCTATTCTCTCTGCTTGTCCTTGTGATACAGCGTTGCTGCATACGCATGTTGATAGCGTCTATGGTTAGGACAGATTATGTTAGGAGGGAAACCATACTTTTTTTAATTAAATGTTTGCTGTTGTATCCTTCGTGTCATCTCCGGACCATGATCCTCGATCCCCCGACACCTGGGGACTTCAGGGAACAGGAACTCCCTGAGTTTTCTTGGTAAATTACAGAGGTGGTTGCTTCCTACGCTTCCTCCACGCAATATCATGAGCCAATCCAACGATCGCCTACCCAGGGAATTAAACCTAGAACTACTAGTTGGCGTGCGAGCAAGCTTACCTCTCGGTCAGATTGGATGTTCAAATCTAAATCCAACACAGGGAATTAAAGATGGCGGCGACCAAAGAATTGGCATCTAGTTGCTGAGTGAGGCACATTTGTGTCAGGCTGTTAGACAGTCTTTACCCGCTGGTCCCTTTAGGAAATGCGAGAAAGCATTATAGTCAAGTCCTAGATTTTACGACGCATGACAATGACGAATCTCTAAATTTGTGGAGGTAACAATGAGTGATGATCCAAAAAAGTACTCTAAACCTCATAAGAAATCTTTAGCTTCAATTGGCTCTGTTTAGCGATGATTAAAAGTAATATTTTAAACGGGCGCGACACCCACCAGCTAACCAATACGAAATATGAAGTCTTTCATGCTCAACGAACTCAAACTTTTGTTTGTCGAAACGACGTCAACATTAAAGGTGCCATGTGCTGGCCTGATACGCAAGCGACGGGGGTTCAATTGCTGACCAAGGCTGTCGGAATTTTTAAGGCGAGTTAAATTTGTACTTCCCTTTCATTTAAAAAAGCCTTCCTTTGGAATGAACGAAAAGCAGAAAAGGGACCCGTCCTTTTACTTTGTCTGGTAAACGTTAAAGATCCCTACCTAAGCAGTGTGCCTTCCTTTAAACAAAAAAAACGAAAAGATATAATTGTTTTGAATGAAACACAGGATATGTTTATATACCATGATAATATTAACTTATCAAGAAAACAATAAAAAACATTAAATTGCCATGCGGAACCATACAGAACAATTACTTGAATATTACAATAGTCTATTGAATGTCAGTCCACTGAGGATATCTCGGTGATATATCGGTGAGCGTTCTTGCCTACTACAATATACATTTGATTGCGTTTCAGATTGCTGCCAATACATCCCGAATTTTCCGGACAAGACAAATTCGTACCTTCCTTTGTAAAGCCGTGAGATCCGTACCTATATGCTGTTAAGTACGCTTTAAAGATCCCTACCTAGGTCAGAAGCCTAGTCCAGTCATTAGAGACATTTGATTATACAAATTCACGCATAGATTTGAAAATTTCCAGAATTGTATATTGGGCGGTCCTAAGTATTTCTTTAAGTTTGCGACAATTTCCGACTATCAAAATCAGTTTTTCGCAAATCAAGAAGTTGCTGTTAGTTTTAGAGAAAAGGTGTAAATACAAAAGTTGTAGAGGATACAATTTGCCACAAAAAAACGATTTTCACATTTCTTCTGTTAGACTAATACATTCCGAGTAACACAGCCGAACAATAGTGCCAATTTTTGAAAATCACTGAATACGGCATTTTTTCGGTACTTTTACACATTATTGGTTAATTAGCGTATAAAAAAGTAGTTTTATGTAATTGATAATACAATAAGCAAAAGACAAAAATGTTTTTAATTATTTTTTAATAACACTAGAAAAAGTGCCCGGCTCCACCCGGGATAAGGAAGGGGGGGGTGTTTATTGGAAAACTGGAAAATGTGACATAAAAAATAAATATACAAATATGAAATGAAAATAAGAAATAACTATGTTTAATTTTTAGGCATAATTTTATGTAAGTAAAAGACAAAAGTGTTTTAAAAATAAGTAAAAAACCTATTTCGGTAATCTCGCATCACGGTGAATGGTCACACTTCTTCTTCCTCTGATCATCAGCTACTCCTTCCGGCTCATAACAATGAGCTTTTCGATAGGCCTAAATATTTACCAACGATTACATAATTTTCTTTACGGTCTTCTACAGTGATTAGCAGTATTTTTTTTGACATAATATTAGCAAATAATCTGTACCGGTTGCGGCAACTTAATACAACAACATCAAGGCATATTCTGCTGTTCAAATTGTTCTGCCAACCTCCACCCAAGATGTCTAGGAGAGGCTTATTGTCAGGATCGAGTTCTCCCTTTGTCTGGCAATATAGGAAGGACTTGCCCTAACCGTGCGCGTCTGGGTTTCCAGCCATCGCCTGCCCTCCCATGAGGTAATTTTTCAAAAAACCAAGTACATTCTCTCGCATTCATTAACCCTAAACTTGTACGGCCACCATACTTTGCTGTTTCTAGTCAGGTCCCACCCCATATTCTGCATAGGTGCAATAGAGTGAGGCTACGCGAACCCCACAACCAGCTACCGAACTTGATCCCGTTGGGGAATCGTTTGTGCTCAACCTCAGCCTTTAGGTTATTGTCGGTTCTGTTTAATTATGGGCCTATGGTCTCGCCATCGATCTGCTCTGGGAACTCTGATGACTTTGATTCTGATTCGCTGGGTAACGGCCGTGGTCGACTGGGAACACCTCTCGACTGGTCAACATCCTGCTCACCGTTAAGTCTGAGCTCTGCGCCGGTCGACTGATGGCCCACACGCTTGTTCTGATCTCCACCGCATGAAACTCTTTCCTTGCTCTGCCGAGTCAATCATCACATATTCGGGAGTTGACTCTGATCTGGGACTAACTGATTCTTTTACCAACATTGTGAGCCTGAGACCGCGGGACGACGCTCTGGCTGCCGCTGGATTTGGCTTAAGCAAGTCAGATTCTGATTCAGACATATCAGCTGGTGTGTACTTGGACGGTGATTCAACGGTGTCAGGTACTGGCCACTCCTGTGAATTACGATCCAACATGACTTCAAAAACTCTACACCTACTGGATACGGTTCTAAGAACATAAAGTCAGATCCTGCCCTTTAACAAATTCTGGAGGGGCAATGGAAATCACGTGAGGAAAACGCGGCGCAATTCCAGGAAATCAGGAGTCTGGTTGAGGCTGAATCCAAAAGGAACAAAGATTGCTTTCAGCGCAAGATCGATGAGCTCACAGCCTCTGTCACCCTCTACCAAGCCAAAACTCGAAAACTCCAGCTGACCATCAAGGAGCTGACTGACAAGGTTTCAGTTGCTGCTGTAGTCCAAGAAGATCTCCAAACTCCAACACCGAACTAAAAAAAGGTTACCAGTACCTCGAGGATGAGGTCTATCAGCTAAACATGGCTATCAACAAATTCGAGCAACGCTCTCGGAACAAGAATATCGAGATATTGGGCATAAAAAAACTAACCACCGAAAACCTCATCCACATTGTATAGAAGGTACTAGACCTCACTGGTTCACAGGTGGATGAAAGAGATATCAAGGCCACCCATCGGATTGGTTAGCCAGACCACCCAGCCCCTAACATAATTGTCCGCTTCCACATCAAGGACCTCTGGCATGGCATCCTCAAAAACAAAGCAAAACTTAGGAACGCTACTGGTTCCACCATTTCTCCGGATCTGGGTGATAGTCACCTGTACATAAACGAGAATCTCACTGCACTCAACCGACGAACCTTCTATAAAGTGAGACAAATCCGGCAATCGTTTAACTTTGCTCAAGCATTTGTCGAGAATGTCTGCATCTACCTCCGTAAAGAGATCGGAGCACAATGATTCCTGATTGAGTCTCCTGATGATGCCGATGATGTTTACAGGCGGGAACAGCAGGGACGTCAAAACCAGAGGTTGTCAATGCATGCTTAAGGAGTTGGTGAACTGATAGGAAGCGCCTCCCTTCACAATGACAACCATGACATCTCATTCGATAACAACAACTAATCATTCTGACATAGTGTCGCAACTTAAAATTATGAACATGAGAAATTACTATACAGATAAATTGGATCGTAATCTGTTTTTGCCCATTATTCCTGGAGTTGAGCCTTTCAACATATTCCTGCTGAACATTAGAAGTACTAATAAGAACTTTGATGAACTCATAATCTTGTTGACCGGTATCCTTGACAACTTGCATGTTATCATCCTGACAGAAACTTGGTTGACTCCTGCCCAGCAGAACCTTTTTTGCTTCCCGAATTTCGAATCCCACCATAAGATGAGGGTGGATGGAAGAGGTGGGGGAGTTTCGATTTTCTTTAACAACACGAAGATCCAAAAATTCGAAAAGCTTACAATAAACAACCCAACTACCTTTGAATGTTTATACGCAACTATTACATAACATATTGACTATGTATAGACCACCATCCTCCCCCCTTCCACGATTTCTGGAAGAGCTTGTATTATATTTGAATTAATTCAGGACATACAGAGACTTATTTTACTCAGAGTCTTAAATATCGATCTCCCTGGTCCTTATAATGCCCACCCTTCAAATTCTGCTATTAAACAACCTTCCTACACGAGTCGAACTGATTCGGCTACAAATCTGGATCATATGCTAGTAAATTTTAATGTAGAACCCTACAGATTATCGGTTGCTGAAATCTCCATTACAGATCATTTTCCTATGTTGCTTTCATGTTCTCTTTCCCATTCTTGAGCCCCACTTTCACATATCAACACTTCTTAATCTGCTAATACCTATGTAAACAAACATAAATTTGGCGAGCTTCTATCCAAAGCACAATGCATGCACGTGTTTGTCGAAGTGAAGACCCTGATTTGATTATCCACGAATTCTATCATGAGTGGAACAGATGTAAATCGCTCAACCTTATAAAATCGAACTTCCATTCCATCACCCATAAAAACTGGATAAATTCCGAAATAATTATTGCTATATACAGAAAAAAAACTTTCTTTATAGACTAACTCACAAACATAAAAATCATGAAAGACTCGCAGAATATTTTATTAATTACAGAAAATATTTGAGTTCCCTGCTAAGAAAGACAAGGAATTATTTTTACAAAGACTTAATAACAACGCATGTGAATGCCCCAAAAAGCAGTGGAAATTAATATCGGATATTATTGCGGGGGAATCAAACAAAGATATCGACCCAATAATACGTCTGGGCACCAGTAAAAAGGATATATCTACCCTCTTGAATGTCTTTGGATCATTCTATTCAAATGCTGGTCCTGAGTCCCTTCGACGAAGGGAAAAATAACAAATCCAATTTATTTTGCACCCTATGTCTAAAGAGGAACTCTATAAAATTATTAATAATCTTAATCCTTACAAGGAACCTGGGCCTGACGGTATTCCCCCTATTAAAATTAAAAAACATTCATCAACATTGATCGATCCTCTTTTATATCTTGTTAACAGTTGTATAAAAAAACAACCAATTCCAAATATACTGAAGAGGTCCAATGTTGTACCGATATTTAAAGATGGTGACAGATCTGACCTGAGCAACTATCGACCAATAAGTGTCTTGAATTGCCTACATAAGATCTTCGAGACATATGTTAAGAACACATATCTCTTGAATAACAAAATACTTAATGATTTTCAGTTTGGATTCTTACCGCGCAGATCCATAAAAGACCCTCTTTTTAACCTCTTAAAATCGATTAATTTTGCACTTGATAATAAACATATACCTGTTTCCATATTCATGGATGTGAGCAATGCGTTTGACACTTGTAATCATACCCTTCTCCTAAAAAAACTAGAGGCCCTAGGAGTAAGGGACTAACTCTGGATTTGTTCTTGAGTTATCTTGTAAATAGATCCTTTAGAGTTAAGATACGGGATAGATTTTCAGCTGAGTTTCCTCTTATATGCGGCGTACCACAGGGCTCAGTCCTTGGTCCTCTGCTGTTCCTTGTGTATGTCGATTCAATTTTTAAAATCCCTCTAAAAGGTTGGCTGTTGGCTTATGCGGACGACACAGCCTATTTTCATGAAGGTATTAACATGGATGATTTAACCATGAAAACGCAATCAGATTTTGTGGAAATATGTCGCTGGTTTGATTTAAACGGCCTTAAAATAAATAAGGAAAATACATCACTGATTTTCTTTAACAGAAACATCAAATGCAAAATGAAAATTGTTTATCCTATCAGCAATGCGGTACTGTTACAACTGGAATCAATTAAATATCTGTGATTATTGGTCTCCTCAAACCTATCCTGGACTGAGCATTACTCCAAGCTGCGAGTAAACTTATGTTCTGCCAATGTACAAATACATTGAATAAGAGACATACTGCCTCTATCTCTGAGAACCCAATTCCTAAATGCTTCATTCCTATCCCATATTTACACTCATATCCTTTTTTGGGGTTCAGATATAAATAAAGCTATAAAGAAAATACAGAAATTATTAAATGCAGCATTCAGATCAATCTATTTTATTTCCAAAAGAGAGCACATTAGACGCGGTACTGCTGATTTGTTCAAGAGTTTCAGTTCACTTACCATTCGGCAGACATACATATTAAGAGCTTTCGAATATGTTTACAGAAATAGCAAGGTCATAACTATTTGTCTAACCTCGATCATTCCGAGATCGGCAAAACGCATACGTTACGAAATACCAGTTACTCGCCTACGAATTACTGATAGAGAGTTATCATGCAAAATGCCACGATTGTTGAACACCTCAAATATATCGTTGACATGCCCTTCATATGGTATTTTTAAGGGACTTACTCAGAATTTTTTTTGTCGGGAACACTTGTCTACTCCGAGTGATTATCCTATATTATATTATTACTAACATGATATTGATTTCTTTACAATTACTTCCTAATATGTATTTATTATTCGATAGTAGGCACTATCACTAATGTATTTCCATCGATGTAAATTCATAATGGCCTAATCGTCTATACCTATTACTGTCTGATTAATTAATTATTATATACACTTATTATCTGCTCTCGATAACTTCAATTAAATATCTAGCTGCTTTATGTAGAAGTTGGTATACCTGACCCGAATTATCGACATTCTTACTTTTGCTGTGTTCTGTTTATTTAAATTGTCTATTTAAATTTTTGAGTTCTCTTTTGCGTTGAACTGTGCGATAATTACATGTTACTTGCCTTGACTTGATTGAATTACATTGTTGTCAAATATTACCAGAATTTCCTTGCTACTTTGCTCGATATTTAGATTTTGCTTTGTAAGATTGTTTTACTCTAATTAAAATAAGTGCATTCGCCGGTTTACCATTAGCCTATTTTTCCATTCAAAATTATTTTTACTGATGCGCCTCCGCATATCGCCACAGTGACATGGATGCGCACTAAATTCACGGAAGATGATATCTATTCACCATGTAAACCTTCTAACTGTATATTAGTTTCTTCGGTCGAAATAAAAAATAAAAAAAATTTGTACACAATTTTTTTTAATTTCTAGTTATCGATTGCCCCTAGATAACTTCAAAGAAACAATCGATAGTTTTAATTATTTATATAATCTCGCGAATTATACGTTGAAAGTGAGTCGATCGGTTATATTAATTTCATTCGCCCACAAAATAACCAACAATGAATTCTACAATGGCATTGGCAGCAAACCTATGCAGATCAGTGATATATATAAAGGTACGTAATTTTGATTGTTTTCTGTTTGGGATTGTATATTGATCAAGTAAAAGAATGCCTTGCTTGGTACCGAACACGTGCTTTTTGCCAAACACGTGCTTGGTGCCGGACTCGTGATTTGTCATAATAATTGCTTTAGGATGCCTATAATTCAAACAGATATAAGAACGTGGTTTGGTAAAGCGCCGAAATTAAGATTAAACAGAGACTATCTACAATGTAAAAATGTTTGTAGGGGCCGTATATGTATATGATGGCCACAAAAAAAGGCACCAAAAATGGTTTTAGCTACAAATTGAGCAAATGTTTACCGAATGCTTTGAAATTTTGCAAAAACATTCATAAACTAATTACAAACAAATGTATAATTTCCGTTTTTTTTTCAAAGTGTCCTATATAAAAAAAAACGCGGAAGCAAACGCTGCAGGGCAAATTTTGCGTCTATTAACAGCTATTGCAGATATTTCATGCAGACTTCTGAAAACAATTCATATTAAATACAAATATTGTCACGACCTTGACCCACTGACCTCACGAACTTTCCAAATCTTCCTTAACCCCCAAAATTGTCTACAGCTAATTAATCAATGACTCAGAAATAAAGCACAATGTTATTCAGAAGAAAGTGTTTCAATGCTTAAGTATTTATTGACAGAGAAACCAATGAAGCATCAAAACCAACAGAACTGTAATCTCACTAATACCTAAGTAAACTACAAGAATTAAAATGGTGGCTATCACATCACATATCCTGAAACCAATCTCAAGCATGAAGGTAGGAGGGTCTAAAACCACAAAATGATAGATTATTCCCACATACACCAATCCCAAACTCAAACTCCCAGAAATCACCCAAATATTATAATTGTTCACAACCACTGAAGAATGGGGAAGTGTAGCTCTCAGCCACTCACTTTGCAGCAATTTAGTAGCAGCAAGTAGGACAGTAGTTAGGGCTTTTTAGCCTTAACCCATTCAGTGTCATTGACACCGCAGCCCGTTTATGCGTATGTCAGTTGCATGTGTCATTGACGACGCAGCCCGTTTTTGAAATTAAATTGAATGCCCCGCTCAAAATACTGAGAGTTGATTGGTGTATGAGGCACCAATCGAAAGCTTGAAGCGTTGCACGTGCACTCCACTAGATGGCAGCACTTGCCGGTGAATAGATAGGGCATGGCGATTTTTCTTCATAAAGAAGTGTCGAAAATCCGCGTTTGGGATGGGCAAAGTTTGTACAATGGCGGCCTCCACGCCGATCGCTAGCTGTTCCTGTGGCACAAAATGAGCTGAAAAAGTTACTTATTTGGATAATGATAATGATTCAGACCATTATATTGAATACATGGACCTGTCTGAATTCGTTAGTGGTGACAGTGACCAGTGAAAGTGAAGCCGATCAAGTTCCCCCAAACAACAAACTTCCGGAAGCTTGTCAGAAGGTATGGATGCCTAGGGCCTAGGCCAACAATAACAACATCATCTGGGTAAAATTTTAGATCGATAAGATGTATACAAGTGGGTAAAATAATTATTTTTGTCCAATGCGAGCTATATTGAAATAAACGTGACACTGCAGAGCGGGCGGGTGCAAAAAAACGTGACACGGAAAGGGTTAACCATACATATACAATCTACACCCCTTGATTATCCAGGAAAAACAATAAAAACTGCACTTTTCATACCCTTGAAAAAAATACAAATTTTGATAAAAATTCCATAGTATTGCTCATGATTTTTTCCAAAAATTTCGATTTTTAAAAAACTTGAGTTAGGGGTCAATTCGTATAGATATCGAATTTTAAACCATACATATAAAATCTACACCTCTTGATTATCCAGGAAAAACAATAAAAACTGCACTTTTCATACCCTTGAAAAAATTACGAATTTTGATAAAAATTCCATAGTATAGCTCATGATTTTTTCCAAAAATTTCGATTTTTT
>JAUJYS010006703.1:0-10121 GCA_033995665.1 Melogona broelemanni | reverse complement strand
CACGTGACCTAAACTGAATTTATACAAAACACGTGCAGTGCAATAAAGAGATGTAGGCATAGAAACTAAACTCTATTGATTGTCAAAGGAATATGTTGACATGTAATTTGTGTAATGACGTCATCATCTGTAATGACGTCATCTTTTTTTCTTTTTATTTAAATTAGAATTTAAAATTTCTTTAAATTAGAACGAATAGAGAAATGGCTTTGGTACAGCGATCCGAAAACTTATAAGACGTCCTAAATCATCGACATCAAAGACAGGTTTTCTAATATTCAGTGGTGGAAGGGCATGCTTGCAATTGTTATTGTTTTATATACTCTGTCCGAGACGTTGAATTCCCTGTAAATTAGATTCATTATTATTCGGGTTGTTTTTTTAAGATAGTACAAAAAAATATGTTTTATAAGTCTTATTTACGCCTTAGTACTTGCTTTGCGATTACTTTTGTGTTAAATTATTATTTCGGCTGTTGAACGAATTTGGCGGATCAACCATTATTATTATTTTGGCTGTTGAACGAATTTGGCGGATCATCCAATCGTAAATTCGCCTAATTCTTTTTTTAAACCAGTTTTTCGAAAAACCCTCACCAGTTTGTTTTTTTAAACCGTTAATACGAGTGCCAATTTAGAGTTTCGTGTTAATTGTACTGGATGGCAAGGATGGTTTGTCACTGACCTCATAATCTGGTTGGTTCTTGAATAATATACTCCAAGTGGTGGACCCGTCAACCTGGACAATACTAAATTCCTGGTTGTCGTTGCTGGTCATTGTTGCACCATCGGGCGTAGCCACGCACGAGTAAACAGGTTGAGCTAAAGGGTCGCCACAAGATATGTGTTATCAAGATATGTGTCGCCACAAGATTGCATTGACGCTGACTTTAAAACTGGAATTCTCAAAAATTTAGGAAATACGACAACTGCATTGTTTGGTAAACGTGAGATTGGGTCATTGGCTTACTTATGTTGCCGTTTTCCGGAAAATCAGGAACATCTTCATCGCCACAGTCAATAGTTGCTGCATTCGCTACGGTGACTACATAATCCAATAAAAAAGAAAATGACGTTATCATATTTCAACTTTGATGTTTGCGTGACGCCGTAGAATCGTATAATTTCCACAGATGAAAAAGCACGGGTAGTAAAGCAGACCCTGTTCGTTTAAATTAAGAATGTGTTCGTATTGTCATTCATCCGCTGACTCATGCTTACCTGAATAGAAGAGGAATACGATTCCAGCGAGTGACAACAAAAGTTGTCTATTGGCTCCGAGCGGCCGCGCCATTTCAGAACGTCGTGTTCTACGATAAATGATTGCGAAAATATAGTATAATTTTGTTAAATAAGACTAAATTAAATGACACTTACTACTAAATCAAATTAAATGATACTTACTATTAAATCAAATTAAATGACATTACTTATTAAATCAAATTAAATGACATTACTTATTAAATCAAATTAAATGACACTTACTATTAAATAAAATTAAATGACACTTACTATTAAATCAAGTGAAATGAGGCTTAATTAATTTAATTTAAATTAAATTAAATGAGAAAATTAAATTAAAAAAATTAAACGAGGCAAGGTGTTTCTGCCAACCAGCGAGCAAGGGGCTGAGCACTAATCGATTTATATTGCTGATAGTCTGTTGTGCCAGTGTTATCTCGATGCGTTTAACACTGACCAATATCGACTTTGACTGTTATCAGTTTGACTATCAATCCCACATTGAGTGTTGTTCCGCCAATAGATAGGAGTGTTCGCCAGCATGACTGTTTCAAGTACGAATACGAAATGATGACTGCTATGTGCGGTACGATTAAATTCGTGGGTACATTTGTCTGGTTTAAGATATATATAGTTAGTTAACTTTTCCGAATTTTGTGTTACAATTTCACTACCCTCTCAAATCGCGATGTTTTTGTATCTGTTGTCGTATAAAAGAGCTCGATTAAATGCGCGTAGGTAAATCTTTACAGATAATGAGGAAAATGTGAATATTTCTATGACAATACAGAATAATTTTTGATTTGGGTAGAACTGGACGTATAGGTTAGCGCTTTTATGATATTGGCTTGATCAATTGGGTCACCTGTGTATACGGCTAAATTCAATGAAAATTATTTAAAATGCAAATGGAAGTGAAGGGGGGGGGGGGGGTAACGTAAAAAGGCGAACCCTTGACTTCAGAGAATCGTTGATTCTTCTAGTCAAGAGACGTGGTTATGTAGGCGAGTGGAGTGGTCTAGTATATATATTTTTTAAATCTTCACTCTTTACAAACGACTCATTACGACGCTGCCTGCTGCGACTTATATATGTACTTTATTCTGAATTGCAATTCGTACAGCAATGCAATGCATTGTCATGCGGCGCCATTTTGTCGTCGGGCTATTTCCAAACCGCGCCATCAGTGCAGAGCAATTATGACACGAATACTGAAAAGCTAGTTAAATATAAAATAGTAAACACCAATCAATAGAATATTACATAAACAGAAGGTCATTGAACCGGAACGATTAGAAAGATGAACGAGGGCACCACACAGGTGAAATGATAAACATGTATATCTTTAATTATGTTTGATACTTTTTGATGTCAAGGGGTATGCATGAGATCAATTATATCTTTCCTTATATATTTTTTAATAAATGTTTAACATTTCACCTGTGTGGTGACCTCGTTCATCTTTCTAATCGTTCCTACATAGTTTCAGCATAGTTCCTGCATAGTTCCTGCATCATTCGCATCTGCATAGCACAAAAATATTTTTAATAATATACTGTAATGCTTGTTGAGAACGAATGTGCGCCAATGCCGTTGGCAACCATACACCGCAAGAACCGCTCGCAAAGTAATATTCTCTCTCACGAAACGCCAATATTTGCAATTCAATCGAGTTGAAACTCAATGTAGTTGGCCACTTTGATGCGTCAAAGTCGCTCTGATTAAAAAGCAATTCGTACCATCACGTCCGGACCGGCGTTGGTACACGGTTGATGTTACGGATGCGCTACGTTGCCCATCTGCAATTTCGCAGACTCCATTCTTTTATCATCCCAATACTAATCTGGTAATACTCTTTTAAGATTCCTGAGGTGCCTTACTGGACTTTTACCAGTGTTGGGTAGGAACGGAACAAAAAAGCTCCGTTCCTAGGAACTGGTCCCTTTTTTGAGGAACTTAGGATTGCCTAGGTTCCTTTTCTTAGGAAGGTACGTTAGGAACAGTTTACTGAAGTTATTTTTTTAGGAACTAGTACGGAGGTTCCTTTTTGATGTACAGGGTTCCTTTTTCCTCGAAGATACTATTTAATTTCTGGAAGAACTGAAACGGGAGCTGGTTTCTTTTGTCAAACGAGAAGCGGGAACTGGAACGGGTTCCTTTTTAAAAGTTACATGTTTAAACTAAAACAAATGCCGCGAAATCGAAAGGCACATGCACCGGCTACCGCGCTAGGAGAAAACTAAACGATTTTCTCCGCAACCTTACGACTTTTGAAAAGGAACGAACCCAACGCTGACTTTTATCGTCATATTGATTGTGCGACAATACTTCACCACAGAATCGTATTAAAGTGTGCCATGATGGTCTTAGAATAGTGGTCTAAATGAAATGGAATGGTGGTTAGAATGGTGTTGCCCATTTTATTTGAAAATTGTAATATTTTTTGTTTGTGATGACATCTAATTATCTAAGTATGTAATTATTTTTTATTTTTACTTTTTTTAAAAATCACTGCTGGATTACTACCCCTCGCGTCGCTATGGCGATATTTAAGGGGAAGGGAAGGGATGGGGAATGGCAGCTGGTATAGCCGGACTGCAGGATCCACCCCTACTTGACCCAGTCCTCCTCTAAGCGTTTGATAATTTTTGTAGGAGCGTATTATTACATCAGAGCTCAGGGGTGGATCCTGCAGTCTGGCTATACCAGCTGCCAATCTCCTTCCCAACCCTTCCCTGTCCCTCACATATCTCCATAGAGACACGAGGGTGCAGTAGTCCTGTGGTGCACTAGGCGATACGGTGACTTAAAAAAAAAGAATTATCACTATTACCCCTGGATCGAATAAACGAGAGTCCGAACCGATAGTCGAATCCAGGTTCGCCGCACCAAAGGCAGGCGCACTACCACCCGGGCTACGACGGCTCCGGTCTTAATTTGGACGAACACCAAATCTTTGAGCTAATAATCCCGTATATAACCCCATCACGCATTTAAATTCAATCATTTTTGAACTCGAATGGTCCACAGTTTGCGGAACACGTATTAGTACTTACCTCGCATGCGTCAATTGCGAAATCTAAAATATTCCAGATGGTTTTTGCCAAGCACAACAAAATATCTCACTATCGGACTTTAAATCACTGATTTTATTTACATTTAATCAGTTTTTCTCAATTAAAATATCAACTGTAGGAGCACCAGCACCAAAAGCGTAAATGTTCCTCGAGTTTGCCGCACTGAATGAGACTCCTGTCGCAAAAAGGAACCGCGTTTCATTCGAAATCAGACACAATTGATACGGAATTGCACAAATTTGAAGAGCAGAAATTGTTATAGGCGGAGCACCACGTCTTGTAATTGAAGGTACAAAGGCAAAAGCGTCCCAAAAAAACAAACGAAAAACCGCGTACCGTTTATCACGACTGAATAAAGAATTGGCGTTGAATCAACGATCGGTCTATTTAACTAAATGTATTAGATTAGGCGCCCTTTATCAGTTGGCGCACCGGATTCTAATGAATTAAAAATACCTATCTTGATAAAACACCTAATTTTTATACTTGTGTAACGCAATGTGCATTCAAAATACGTGTACGTAAAAATATTCAGGGATGTGTCAGTAAAATATGAATGTTGAGAATCAAACGAACGATGTTTTGATAGAGCGATTATGGATATCGATTATCGATTATTAATACCAGGTTGATGCTTCTCCGTGTCCTTTATTTAGCACTAGCGCTTAAGCCTATCCGAGGACAGGCAGTACTTTTGCAGGCTTCATTAAAAAATTGCTACTATCATGACGTCACAGCGTGGCCTTTACGCCACAGAGGCGTTGCAGCTGCGCATTCAGGATTTTGTGCGTGCAAGAATTTGTGCACACAATATGGCGGAATCTTTGTTCAATTGTTATTTTGTATTTTATTTAGCAAAATATAAAGTTTAGAGTGTCTGAAATCTGAAGTTTCACTGTCCAAAAGTCTGGAATATCTTAATTCAGTTTGCGTACACATGTCTACAATATCTGAATTCAGTTTCAATGTCCGAAAGTCTACATTATTTGAATTCAGTTTCAGTGTTTAATATATTTTCGTGTGCGTCAGATTGTCCTCGAATATATCAATATATATCATAGTAGCATACACTGGTACACATGTATACGGGCATGTATCACTCGAATAATCATATGGATTAGGTTAAAGTTGAGCATTTCCTTTAATTGACACTCAAGCAGAGTCATGCGCGATAGAATTCCAATAAAAAAATAGCAAATATTGTACGAAAGGTTAACAGAAATTGGAACTGGTAGTCTATTAAAATAACCTTGCCTAGTTTCGCATGCTTTAGAATCAACCATCATTATCCCCTTTTCATCATTTAATGTTCAAACCGGCAGTTAAAAAAGACAGTAAAAGTTCCCACTTATCCACTTTTAAATTAAAATTCAATTAATTAAGAATTAAAACGAAAGACCCGTGAAATCGTGCCCAAACTTATCGGATTTTTAAAAAAATGGCAAAAGCGAAAATGTGATTTGCTATTGTTATCAGCAATTGCCTTGAGTTGTTAGTTAATAATATATGTAACGATAACGGCAAACTCCACATTCGATATACAGTGTACTGAGTATGAGCTAATATACTTGATATGTCGGAGGATGATTTAATATTTTAAGTAGGGTGACATCACGGATCGGTTAAAGGCCTAAGGATGACGAGCTTCTTGTGTTACTTGTTTATGAGAATGTTGTGTTGTCAATTACGTGTATCAGATATGAAGGCACGGTACATGCACATGTGTATTTTAAAAAAAGGGTACCCCAAATTGTTTTGGCTAAAAATTGAGCAAATGTTTACAGAATGCTTTGCAAATTTTGTGAAAATATTCCTAAATTAATGACAAACAAATTAATAATTGAAGTTTTTTTTTTCAAAGTGTCCTAATTATTTTTGAAAAAATTAGAACATTTTGAAATCTCTGCTGAGCGATTTTTGTGTCAATTGCGGCGATTGCATGCCGACTTCTTGCACAAATGTCTTCGAAATACCAGTCTTTAACGCAATTTCTCGCTGACTTTTGTAACTTTAAGGGCATTTTCCCTGCTTCAAATTCAACTGTCGACCTATGCCATGTTTTCTTTATTGAGGACCTTTCTTGGTCTCCCGCTTTCCGCACAACTTTCATCGTGTTTGAATCAATTCTCGGTTATTATCTATTTAGAAAGTTTTTTTGAAATCGCCTAAAACAGTAATTTTTTGTTTTCCCTAAAAAAACTCAATTTGCACTTAATGCTATTTGGAATGAAAATGACGACTATGCGACTAAAATGTTGACGGCGTAATGCAGCGCCCCCTATTAACAAAAACATTTCAGTGGCATTTTTGCGCGAAAAATTAAAATATATGGTGTTGATCAACACCCATGCCAAGTTTCAAGAGAATCGGTCAACCTTTCGCGAACATCTCTTATGATAATTTTGGGGTACCCTTTTTTGTGCCCATCCTGTATACCAATATACAATCCTGGAAAATTTCAAAACTCCGTGATCATTTGTATAGGATCCCTATCACTTAATGTCTCTAATGACTGGACTATAGCTTTTGAGAGGAAAACACTGACAACTTGGGTGTTCTGCGGGAAAACGCTACAACAAGGAGGCAAGTCATATTAGTTAGATATTCACTTCGAACGAAAAATTGAACGAAAAATTGAAGAAGGTAGGAGCCGTGTGTAGCAAATAACGAAAAAATGTTATTAAATCCTTGACCAATTAAGGTGCTGTGAGAACGGCAACATTAAAAAATAAATTGTAACAGTTTTCAGTTACCGTATGTGATTGTCGATGTGCGTCACCCATCCGTCTTTTCCTAATAGGAGCGCCACCTGGGGGCGACGGAAGTCATCGTCCAGTACCTGTCCTTGGCGCCTGGCCAACCGTGCGGCCCCCAGGGCTCGGACCACGGTGCTCCACAGTAGGGGTCCTGTATAAGGCAAAAATTCAGGATAAGCAAAATAGACTGGTATATTCCTTGAGCAATAATATCATCGATTAATGATTTCTGAGCAAACGAAAACATTTTGAATATTGGTGAAGCCAGGACCTAAATCAATCTCGTTCATCATTGACTCGTCTCGGTTCGACGAATATTAATGTACAAGTATAACTCAATTTCATTTTTGTGTCCACACGCGTACATACATACTGTGGATTGTTCAGGCCATTGCTAACGACATTATAATCCGTTCCGTTTAAACGTGGGCCCGTGAGGCAGACGGATTAACGTATTCTTCCGCCAGGTGGCGTACGACCCACGGAACCCAGTCCCCCCTCCCTCCCACCTAGTCGCTGGTGGTTGGTGCACGTGATGTGAATTGACGATTGCGCGTGCAAGTTACGTTCCACGCATAGCAGCAACGCACGTGCGATGAGGCGAGGTGGCAGCAAAAAAAAAAAAAACGTTGGTCTTGATCGTCATGTGTAGGCGCTCGAACGGGACGCGTAGGCAAATTAAGAAGCATGCTGGTGGAGGTGGTGCTTAAGAAGCAAGCTCAGGGGTGACGCCAGTACCCCAGGCTAACGAATAAACGAAAGCCTGCGCCGGGAATCGAACACGGGACCGTCCGCTCCGTAGGATGTTGCCATACCGACTGAGCCATCGAATTGAATTGGATCGTTCCTTTCCCATTGCAGTTCCTCAAAAATTTAAAGGAACCTGGGTGTTGCTAAGTTCTTGAAAAAAGGAAGTAGTTCCTAGGAACGGAACTTCACCGTTCCGTTCCTACCCAACACTGGAAATCGGAAGTGACATCTAGGTTCATTCATAAATTCATCAATACGAGTTCATGTACTGTTAGAAATAAGGTGAAGTGTGTGGCGCGACTCAAAGGTATCCCAGGATGAACAGGACAGACAGGTGCCAAATTGTCAGGCGAGTATCACGTGCGAGTGACCCGCGCTTCAATTTCGAAAACGCAATTCACGTGCCTGTAGAAGAACATGAATAAAAAAGTGGGACTTGTGAGGGTGGCGGGGGTTGGAAGGGGGGCGTGGGGAAAGCGAACGAAGCCAATATGGGGGGTGCGTTGGGTGAAGCACAGGCGTAATTGCTTTCTGTCATTTCTCTCGTTCGCCACCCAACTCGAACGCAATTTCCCAATGTCTAAAGCCGAAATGGAACGCCCGGGGCATCAGCCCATACGGCCACAGACCATTAGTCTTCAAGCAAATCGTTAAAGCTTAATGAGTTGGCAAAAAATATTTATACAAGATGTGGTTAAATATTGATAATTTAATAACACGATAATAGACTTGACGAGACTTGTTTCGCGAGTCAGAAATACTCCGTTCAGTACACGTTAAGCATGGTTGGACTGGAGAGAGGCAGAGGGGCGTCGTGTTCGGCATTTGGCCCAGGGTGTCGTGGCCACTAGGAAAAAGCGCACGCTCCTGTTTCCTGTCAATGCCTCAACCGAGAGGGAAAAAGCCGAGAACGTGTCTTCTAATGTTGGGGCTGAGGTGAATGTGGGTGGGGAAAAAATGGAAGTGGGGGAGGGGGTGGTCGCCTGGGGGACGACAGCATCACCGTCTCGTCTCTTTTTGCCCGCAAGACGGAGTGAAGAAAATTGTCGTCTTGCCTTTAGGTGTGTGCTGCTGATATTTATTCGCTCGTCAAATGGGCACCGCACCCCCCCCCCTTCCCTTTTCCTCCTCCCCCAACCCCATTCCTCCCTGCCAAAAGGCATCTTCTCATCCAGAATAATATTCGAGTAGTGGTTGGTGGTGGTGGGTAAAAAGCGATTCGATCGCGATTCAAACAGCCGTGACATCATTTTATTGCCTGTCGCGGTTAACGCGGTTGCGCCTGAGGCTGAGGGATGAGAAAGGGAAAGGAGGGGATGAGGGGGGAATGGGAAGGTGTGGAGGGGAGGATTCCTCTAAAAACTAGAAACCGATTTCGAACCGAATCAATCGAAGAGAGAAAAAAAAATCAATAATCGTATTTTTGCGATTCCACCCAAGGTTTGTAGAAAAAGACACCAGGTTCGCTTATGCCGGCACTTTTGTGAAATAATCTTTTGCGCCACCTAGTGGCACCCCTCCAGATGACGCGTTTTACGTCATCTGAAAACATGAGTTGCCAGTATTTTTTGGTTCTTGACAACGAACGATCCGGAGCCCGGAGATTTTCACGTGGGAAATGATATTGGATCGTGCCAGCCAATCACGCGACTCCTCCACGTGACGTCACAAACACTTATTTTTCTTGGCCGCCCAAAATTTTATGATGCACCCCGGCTTCTATTCGGATCAGTCATATCGAGTTACCTTTTAGAATAGCATTTCTTATTACGATACTTTTTGCTGTGTGAACAAATCCCTCCCAGCCAATCACGCGACGCGCATCAATGAATTATCTATCCTTTTTAATTTCATTATTTTATCCTTGAACTGTTGCGAGAAAAAAAAACACCAGAGGAGATCATGCGCACTGTATTAGTGTTGAAGAAGTCGGTGTTAACGAATTAGGAACCCAGAGATCGAATAGGGAAGGGTCGCAACCCCATTAAAAAAATAACAAATCGCTGAAATTGCTAAGCAAAATTTGTTGCTCAAATGCCAAACCCATTCATATCCAATTCGATCAAGATTAAGACGAATACATTTTTTTAAATTTGGGAATTATTTTAAGTGTCCCTGACGTGAATATATCCGAATTGTTCACTGGGTTAGTGTTTTCTCAGATGTGGCCATTTAAAATATTCGAGTGCATTTATTTTTTTTTTTTTTTAAATCACCGTAGTGCCTAGCGCACTACAGGATGACTGCACCCACGTGTCTCTGTGGAGATAGGTGAGGGGCAGGGAAGGGATGGGGAA
>JAUJYS010006702.1:0-10121 GCA_033995665.1 Melogona broelemanni | reverse complement strand
CCCAGGCTAACGAATAAACGAAAGCCTGCGCCGGGAATCGAATCAAGGACCGTCGGCTTCGTAGGATGTTGCCATACCCACTGAGCCATCGGTACGTACAAATAGCAGTAACAGTAGTTCTTAGAACTCGAATGTACAATTTTTTACTTCACTGAACTTGTTTGCTTGAGTAAATTAGTTAAAAAAAGGTATTGCCAGCTAGAATTGTTGTCGAAAAATTTGAAAAAAATAATCAAAACTATTTCAAATATCGCATAAAACGCACTGGCGCCAATCGGCAAATTGCGCTCATTAAATTTTTGCATAATTCAAAAGACATCTAATTGAAAACAATTTCATCGCATTGAAAAAATGCAATTTGGGTCATACCCTTCAGTAGAAATAAAAACCCTCTTTCGGTTTACGAAATAAAAAGGCAGATTCTGCCAACACTTTGGTGTATATTGCGTATGCGTGGTTGTAATAAAATCACAAAAAATAATACGCCACGGTTGGATTGTAACCTATAATTTCTAACTAATTTGCATTGTCATAGAACGGCATTTTTTGGGGGAATGCTTGACTGACTTTTTCCGAGGAATTGCCGGAAACCTGTCGTTGGTACATGCAGAAAAGGAAGCAGTGACGTCATGGTGCATCACTGTTCGTCCTTCCTCGAGGACACGAAAGAGCAGAACAAATTAGAAGAAAATTCTGAAAATCGCTCGTTTTGATTTGTCTGTTCAAGATTTGGAGCCGTTTGATTTTTATCTGAGCAGAGTCAATGCCGTCTACATACATGTAGACGGCATTGGCAGAGTACGGACCTCGATATCATTGGTCATTTTCGGGTTAAGAGATTAAATGAAATTGAAAATCATTATGGTTATTGATTACTAAATTGATTACTGAGCTATTAGAATCGCATTTTGTACCAAACGCCCACGTATAAAAATACAAATAAAACTCAAACGACGTGAATCTCGGGTATTCAGGCAGTTTGTCGTTTTGGAAAGCTTTCGACAAGGTTGAGCCGCGTATTCGGTTAGTCAGTTGCGCGCGACGCTCACTAGATGGCGAGTCGGATTCGACAACTGGCTTCCAGAGCGCGCGCTCTACTCGTGAGATGTTGCAGCAACAGCACCCGAGAGGCCACTTTGGGCACACAAGACAGAATGAGGGCTCTCGGAGGACTCGTAACCCAATCATCCTCACTAAATGAAAAATGATCCCGAAAGCGAAACAGGAAGATCCGTTCCTGAACGGAAAGAACAAAAAGCGGACGTTTTGTGCCAGCAACAAGTGCGATTCGATGTAATTAAGGTCATGTATTTTTTTTGGGCGCTCCTCAAAGAGTTAAAGGAACCGATTTTCTGCCATCACCAAATTGTCCTTCGGGGACTTGAGCGTACTGATGAGACGGGAGATGACGAAAGGTTCAACTGTCGGCGTTTGGGTGTTTGGGTGGCTGGACCCCTTTTGAGAATTTGCCAGCAATTGATCTTAGCTTACTTTTTCCAAAGAACACTTAGGGTAGGATAACTATAATTGAGGAAGACTACGAAGAAATATTATGACCTGGAAATTATTGTTTTTTGAAGGTGCATGATATCTGTTTTGTTTTGATTATAATTTGAGATGCACATTATGTACGAGTAAGTTATACCTTTTAGATAGACAATTAGGAATATATTTTGACATCTCGACTATTTCAGATTATCGATTCAGCTATTCGAATCAGATGTCCTGGAAGTCGTTTGTGTATTTATATCTGCTTAGTGCATCATCGTCTCCTTTTTCTGCTGTCCATCATTTTTTCCCCCCTGAACGTAATGTAATTTCCCAAACCTGCATCTGCCCGCATGACAAGGCCAAAGTAGGACAGCCTCTGTCCCACATGCATGGCTTCCACTGGGTTGAACAACTTCAATGAAAACGATTTTTAAAATGCTGATACTACCTACCTAAGAAAAATTTCATATAGCTATAACGGCGCCATTTGACATTCGAATATTGGAAACGTGCTAGATTTACACAGCCAATCAAATCGTTTCTATTTTTGTTATGACAGATGACGTAATATGCATCAATTCCAATTAAATAAGTATCCATCTTTTCTCGTTTTAACGTACCGCTTTTCTGTAACGGTACTAGAGGGCTCCCACCCTACCTGTCACGCGTATAGGCCATAGGGTTGACCTACGGCCTGACCACTGCATAGCCCCACCAAAAACCCATCAGCTCCTGCTGGGATAGCCTTGACTAATGACCAACGATATATAGGAATTAGAGAATCCAATATCCCCTCGACGCTCGTATATTTCGAGCGGAGAGAGATATATGGAAGGCCGGTGTGGCACGCGGCTCGTCTGTTTGAGACGCGCGGGGTCATTAGCAAAACGCGCCCCTCCCCCCTCTTCACCGTCGGTGTTTGCGTGGGAGCTATGTAGCCGAACAGGATGGATGGGGAGCGAGGGGAAAGGTTTGCCTGGGGTTTCTATTCAATCCCCTCTCACCTGACTATCACCGCCCGCTGACCGTCGTTGTACCGATCACATAGGTGATTTTCCGGCTTCTTTTGACCGGGGTTCGTCTCTGTTGTGGCCTAGTGAATATGGATAACTTATTCTTAATGGATTAACTTATTCTATTTATTATGTTCGCCGTAATCGGATGATTCGTTTTGGAGGCTTTGAGACGTACATGCTGGTTTGACTCTTGCTAAAGATGTGTGATTTAATATTTCCAATTGATTTAATGTTATCAGATACTAGTTATTTTGTGTCAAATATTTTTAATTGATTTATTTTACTTTGAATATGATAACTAATATTTTGAATGGGAATTTTGGAGGGATTATTAACTTATCAAGAATGAAAGCAAGACCGGCAATTTGACGCTCCCTGTATCGATTCCCGGCGTGGGCTTTCGTTTATTTTTTTTTAATGCGCACTATATTAGCTCGTTGCAAACTTGATTTATCAAATTGTACGAGTTTTTAGATTTGAAATTAATATTCAGCACGCCAATTATTATTGAAGAAGAAACTTGAAAAATACAAGTGATTAAAAAAAATGATCATTGATAAAAAATCGATAAATACGAATAGTTTATAATTAAGCTATAGGTGATCAATAACCTGCAATGTAGCGAACCTTGCCAAACGTTATCGCGCCAACACGCCACCTGGTTTGATCGCTGAGAAATTGGAAATGGCCCGCAGACGTCCGTATTATGTATACCGCAATCGCAATAAATTAATAATCTCGAACAAAATGGCCATCCATAAGTTCGCATCTACAGATGGCCTACACACATTAATGACAAAAGGCAACTGGCGGGGAGTTGGTGATGATGGGTGGGGTGGAAACCTAATTTCCTTTATAAACCTGGCGTTTAGGGCCCCTGGAGATGTCGGTGTCTTTGTGTAGGGGCTTCTCGAGTGACCCTCGAGTGGAGACCCTCCTGTTTTACCCTCAGAGTTCGCGTGCATGGGAACGGAAAAACGCCAGCAGGGTTATATATTTTAAAGAAAAACAACAACATGATCACCTGATCGTAAGGGAGAAAGGGAAGGAAGGGGAGAGGGATTCATATTTTTATGGCGGGGAAATTTGGGCAATTTGGGAAGCGAAAAAGAAATGGATATATTTCAACTCATAAGCGATGTTGATTGTGGCCTCTATTGGAAAACTCCATTACGCATTATTTTATTGCCTATTTCCTTTACTCTAGGGCAGTGTTCGGTAGGAACGGCTAAGGGATTGTCCCGTTATAAGGAAGTCGTTCCTTATCTGAGGAACGTTCCTGTTTCTAGAAATCATAAGGTTGTGGATCTCCTTGCGCGGTCAACGATGCTTGTTAATTTTTTTATTTTTATTTTTATTTATTTTAAATTCACCGTAGCGCCTAGTGCACTACAGGAATACTGCACCCTCGTGTCTGTGGAGATATGTGAGGGACAGGGAAGGGAAGGGAAGAGGGATGGCAGCTGTAATAGCCAGACTGCAGGATCCACCCCGGAGCTCTGGACTCCCTAATGGAAGCTCAGGGGTGACGCCAGTACCACAGGCTAACGAATAAATGAAAGCCTATGCCGGGAATCGAACCCGGGGCCGTAGGCTCACTTAGCCATCGGTTCGTACGCTTCCCAGCAGCGGGATTACAGGGACGCGCCACCGCTCCAAGCAAAGTTTTTCCAGTTTTATCTATGCAAAGTATCAAAATCATGGTCATTGATCGTCAGTCGAAAATTGAAATTTGAGACAGAACCCATAAGACGTGGACGAGCGCGCGGCGGAAGGGGCAACCGGTTTACCGATGCGGTGACGCGAACCCAGCGGGTGCCAACTTACTGCCAAGACAGGCGGAAAGAAGTAATCGTTTCTTGCTTTCTCGACGACGCCGACTTCCGCTCGCTGGTCTCAGTACGCAGTACGCGCGCTCCATCTTCACGGGGTTGCGGTAAAATGTGAATGATGGCGTATGTAGCCGTCACGGCCGATGAAATACGTCATCTCGGAATCCGTTGACGCACACAGAATAATAATAATAATAATAATAAAATTGCACGAAAACAAAAAGGAAATCGTCCGCTTTTTGCGCAACTTCCGCACGTCGTTTCTGACTCGTGTCCGGCCTCCTGAGAGACTCACGCTTAAACTGAACACTTTTTTTTTTTGAAATGTTCAAGAAAATGCAAAAATGGAGGAATCCTAAAAAATAAAAATAAAAAATGTGTTCGAAAATGCGCTACATTTCTTAAAATTCGAGCTCACAAATTGCCGACCGATAAATGTATACGACGTTTATGACGCCGACGAGATCGGACGTCTTTGATAGCAATGGAGAACATGGATTATCTGTCAGTTCATCCAGAAATAATAGGATAGCAATATAATTTTATATACGAGAAATCGTTAAGACTCTTTAGGTCATTATTTTCGATGATCCGCAACATATACCCAGTCATCCCTATGTCCTTAAAAAAACATGTAACAGACAGGCCGCATATATTTCACGGAAATCATTTCTCCACTGAAATTCAACTTTTGAATATTTTTCCACCACGTTAAAGATTTTTAAACCAACTTCATTTGTACTTAAGCAAAATTATATTTCTATGGAGCAAAACAAAGTGAGCAAAGGCAAAGGCGAAGTTGGAGGAAACTTTGAAGCTCAAATCATCGACTCGGCGTGGACGCGTCCGTACCGCTCACTTTTCAAGCACAGTTGTGCTGGAGGTCTCAGCAGGATGTAATCATGCAGGAAGTATTGTTACGCTTATGCGTCCAGACGCCGCGTGACACTTCACCACTTTGACAGGGTTCTAGCGATAACAATTAGCGCATCATCACCAGGGGGGCGTGACTCCGCGTGAGTTACAATGCTAAAAGAGAGAAAGGATGCAGAAAGGCAAATGTCCCTAGGACGCCTCTAGATATAATCGGAAATCTTTTTCGCAAATTTCTAGGAAATACGCAAAAAAAAAATGCACGCGAATGATTCTTTCGCGACGAAATAGATACGGATATAATGAATTGTATCGCGCTACGGGGATGTACGGCGCATTGACCGTCTGCAAGATTGTCCGATCCACGGATGATTCGGTGATTCAGGTACTCTGGACATACTCTAGTTATTTAAAATCATTTAACATTTATAATCTAGATTTTATCGCTTAAGAACTACGCTTAAGTTTAAAATTGATCATTTTTCAAACGCATTCTGCGTGGGCATAAACAGATATTCCTACCATGCCAATATTTATTTAAAAAAATAGGATTGCTGTGTAATTTACAAGTTTTCAATTATTTTGAAATATACTCGTCGGGTTATTTTGGAGAGTGGCGACCCCTATTGTATATTGTAACAAATGAAATGTGATGTAATAAATAATTAAGATATGAAAGATCCTCTGCTTGACTGCAACACATTTACTGTAGAAATTTTCTTCGTGCACATACTTGAAACACGTAATATTTTATATATTCAATTAGTTGCAATTATTTTGTATTTTTGCAAATATATATATTTTTTAATTTTTATAATTAGAAATAATATTTACAATTATTTTAGTGTTTTACAATTATTTGGTACAATTTTTTTTGGAAAAAAATAATGAAAATTTTAAAAAACTAATGCGCCTAGCATGCAACAAGTTCCTCGGCCTTATCCAATGCGTTCGTTCTCCAACTCTCTAAATCTTAATCGCACTCTTTCTTCCCGCCACAAAATCGCTACACTTACACGAAGCCGGCGCAACCCACAGTCGCCAGATATTGGTCTCCACATTTCAAAATTAACGCGCCATTGACCGCATTCTCGATTATTGCGCGGGGATTTCATTTATTTTTAAGAAGAAAAAGAGACAGCCGACGCTTTGCCGTACATACGTATGCGCCAATTATTTGTCGGCTTGTCCCAATGAAAGCGCTCCCTACATTTCCGACGTCAGTTGGCGGGCTAATTTATCGTCGCCCGACTATTTGCATATTTAATTTTGTGCCGTCGGACTCGGCGGCCACGCGGCCACCACGAGCCGACGCAGACGCGGACGCAGACGCGGACGCAGACGCCATCGCGCAGAAGCTGACCAGCAGCAGCACGCAGCCACTGATAGCGCACGCCTTTTCTGGGCTTTTCATAGTTTACGGGCGAGCCGTAATTTACGGGGATATTTTTATCAGCATGCCGCCGTCCGAGATCATAATCTGTGTAGAAAGTAGTAGGACGTACGCGTTAAAAATGCGAAGTTCTAATTCCTATGCGTTCTACTTCGGCAGCCTCGACTTATGAATGGCTTATTAGATTATCGATATACATGTATAACAGTACAGGTGCTAATATGCATAAACGCGCTCTGGTCTACCTCAAAGAAATGAAAACTATTCAGTCGAGATTCCGTTGACATTTCTTGGGCAATATGCATGTAGAGGTAGTCATTGTCCAATAGCTCCAGTGCCTCTTTTACGCAGTTGGTACTGCGGTACTACTAACAACACAACCCGTTTATTAACATACATTTTATATATGTTGAAACGATGCTCCATTTTTTTGTAGCACGCGGCTAACTGAATATAGGAATATTTATGTATGCCCTCTATTTTAACACATCTTTGGCCTGCACGTACATGTATGTCTACCACAGTGGAAAGGTCGCGATTTTACACGGGGTCATAAAAAATGTGATAAATTATTGGAAGTAGACTTGACCTTAGCTTTCGAAGCAATTGTTGTTGTTAAGTCCTTCGTGTCGTCTCCGGACCCCGACCCTCGATCCCCCGACACCTGTGTTTTTCTTGGCAGAATACATACGTGGTTTGCCATTGCCTTCCCCCGCGCAGTACCACGCGCCAATCAAACATTCGGCTGCACTGGGAATCGAACCCAGATCCGCTGGTTGGTGAGCGAGCACGCTACCTCTCGGCCACAGCGGAATCGTATGAGGTTCGTATGAGGTTACTAAAATGTATTCGACATTATAAGTTCTTGTACAAGTACCCATTCGATACCATTTCAAGTAATCATATTTATAAGAAAATTGAAATTTTTCAAAAAAAAAATATAAAAAGTTCAACATATTTTTTTTTTGTAGCGTCAATGGGATTTACCATGGGGAAACCACGAAAAAACTTTGAAAATTAATATAGTGCCAAAATTACTTCAAAACTTATTTTATAAAAGAGCAATTGAACGATAGGAAACAGTTTCGCCAAATTTTTGTAAAACAAATTGTGTTTATTATTTTTTTTTATTTAAGATACTTTGTGGACACTCCTAATACGCCATTTACACATGAGCGAAACGTTCGGTTCGGAGCGAATCTTTGCCCCAGGGCTAGAAGGTACGATATTTTTAGAGGTACGAACAATGGAAGGAGTCTCCATCTTTGATCGGCTCCGGTCGGATCAAATGGGCTATCATGGAATTGGCTTGTAATATTCGCTCGCTTGCAAAGTTCGCCAAGTTCCTGGCGCGGTTCCCGGCGCAGGCTTTCGTTTATTCGTTAGCCTGGGGTACTGGCGGCACCCCTGAGCTTCCATTAGGGAGTATCCAGAGCTTAGGGGTGGATCCTGCAGTCTGGCTATTCCAGCTGCCATTCCCGTTCCCTTCCCTTCCCTGTCCCTCGCACATCTCCATAGAGACACGAGGGTGCAGTAATCCTGTAATGCACTAGGCGCTACGGTGATTTAAAAACAATAAGTTCCGGAGCCATTTCCATATATGGAAATTTTCACATATGGGGGACCGGTTCCGAACCGAATGTTTCGCTCATGTGTGAATGGGCCATAACTATTTTTTTATTTTACCTGTTGCGCTAGCTAGCTCAGCTGTCGTATTTTCCCAGACTGTCGTGGATTAACCTTTGAATAGATTAGACACCGGAAATAAAAATAACGACAGGAGAGCTGCTAATTTGGAGTATAAAAGCACATGTCACAAATAAGTGCGACACACATCAGAATTTTCGTTTGCTGGTGGTTAGTTTCCTGTGGCTATATAACTGCTTCCGATAGAATCGAGTTTTAAAAGAGGCTTCTTCGTGTTCCACCATGCTACCAGGTAAGATATCTAAATATTGTTGAGTAAGTTCTTTGTGTTTGGTTTTTTTTAAACCGAGGGTTTGCTGGTAACAATGATGATTGTTCCAAAAACCTTGTCAATTGACGAAAAAAAAAACCACAAAATGGTAATTGTGTTCATAAAATTAGGCCAACATTCTCTATTTTCTGATTTATCCATATAAATATCCAAAATATTATCCATTTAAATTACTAAAAGCACATACTGCATTTTGGAGAAAATATCACCAGCTTTTGTCGTAAAGTTTGCTTGGAATTTGCAAAGAAAATGAAAAAATAATGTAGAACGAAATAATCCAGTGTAAATCTAAATCTTACTCTACAATTCACATCAATAATTTACACAAGTATAACCTGCTTTTAGTGGATTTTTTGAGCTATCGAATTTTATCACCCAATCTGCCTACCGTAAGTTATTGTACATTGTCCGCAGGAGAAATAGCGGAAGATAGGTCGAGTAGCGCCAGGATATGACGCACGGCGTATATGACGGACAGGCTATGAAGTGGTTGGACGTAGGAAAATTAAACAGCTAAAATTGAGAAAAACTGATTAAACATAAATAAAATCAGCGATATTAAAGTCCGATAGTAAGACACTTTTAATACACAGACACTTTCTTTTTGTACAAAAACAGCTAGTTTTAAATGGGGAAGGAGGAAAAACCGGATGGGCAAGTTTATATGGTTTAAAATCCGTTTAAATAGTTTAAAATTTAAAGTGTTCTTTACCTTAAGAACACTTTAAATAGTGTTATTTTTTATTATTTTAATTTAAATAGTCTATCTTATTTTAAATAGTGTAAGTTATTGTACATTGTCCGCAGGAGAAAAAGCCCTTTTGGTTTTTCCTCCTCCCCTTTTTGAAACAAACTATTTTTGTTGATCTGACTCAGAAAACTACAGTGATCCGGAATAAAAAATAAAAAAAAGATCCGATCTCTAACATTGTCCGCTTTGAACCGGTTAGGTCGCCGCGTCTTTTCCTACGTCCTACCACTTCCCTAGCCTGTCCGCCATATACTGCGTGCGTCTTATCCTGGCGCTGTTCGACCTATCTTCCGCTTTTTCACCTGCGGACAATGAACAATAACTTACGGTACCCATTCACCCATTTGTGCTTTGTGTTGTGAGTCTCGCCAACTCAAGCCGTTCGTCACCCCCCAGTCTTGTCATGCGTTTTATCGCTGGTTAAGTAAAATGAAAACTTTCCTAAGAGACGTTTTGTGCAAAAACTAGAGTATTAAAACGTATCGGTGGCACTTAACTATTATTTTCTAGCGTTTTTCAATCAGGTTTATACCTGAGTAGTTATTTTTCAGAGCTTCTGAGTAGACGCGTGACCTGTTCATTTCGTGTAGCCTAGGCTATCATCATAAAAATGAATTTGTTTTAGGGGCCGTTCTACTTTTTTTAATCACCGTTGTGCCTAGTGCACTACAAGATTACTGCACCCTCACGTATCTATGTATTGTGCGGCCTCCGTGGTTCAGTGGCTATGGTCATAGACTACTAAGCGGGTGGTCCCGGGTTCGATTACCGGCGCAGGCTTTCGTTT
>JAUJYS010006701.1:0-10121 GCA_033995665.1 Melogona broelemanni | reverse complement strand
TCCCCCCCCCCATGGCCGGAAAAATAATAATATAGAATTTAAAACATAAACGATAAACGACTGCAATTATGGCATACACATTAGTTTTGAACATTATTTTGGGTGACGAACCAAAATCTGTGAGAAATAAAGTTTTCCATGTGCAGAGACTATGCTAAATGCAAAATACTATTACATGTAGATCGTTAATGTTAATTGAGATTTTTGTTTTGTCGTTTCGCAGGTATGCCGAAAAGGTTCAGCGCCGATCCCGAGTCTGTGACCGTGGAGGAGGGCGACGTGGTTCAGTTCAGGTGCCAAATGCAGGCCACCCCCAATCCGGTGTACACGTGGCAACGGGATCAGAACTCGTCTCAGGACGACGATGTGGACCAGCAGTGGGTCGATATATCGCAAATCGAAGATGACAGGTAAATAGTGCAATACTTGGATGTAGCGATTGGCCGCGCGCGCGCCAGTATGTCGTTCGTGTGCGCGCTCCCCCCTGTTTTTTGGAACGACGTGCGTTGAGCCTTCTTGCTTAAGCGATGTCGCGCCACGAGTAAATAGATCAGAGTGGCTGCCCAGCTTATTCGATTGCAGCGCCCTCGTTTGGGGAAACATGTTATTTCTGGTCAAGACCATCTTCGACATTTTTTAAATGAAAAATTGTGTCAATTTTGAATGAGATAATTGTGCGTGCGCAAACATATGTTGAAGCGAGCTGAAAACCTTTTCAATGCAATGCAGGATGCTTAATCAATAAAACGACAAAACGTTGCTTTAAACGCATAAACCGCTGACATTTTTTAAACGTTTCTCTCCTTGACTCACTTTAAATAATGTCGTTATTCGAATAATGATGTGGCACATGTTTGTAAAATACTATTATACAAAATTGCATTTTCTCGTAAATTCACCATATTTCATTCAGAATGTGTCGTCGAAACGAGCACCGGCTTATTTTTAGTTTATTATTCATTTATTGTTGGAATGGTTTTGCCAGTTTGAATTGTTTATTTGTGCCTATGCACTCGAATATTTGTTGATGCGAATTGAATACTTTTTGACCAAGATGCAAGATGACGCTTAATCGATTGATGCTATAAAACGTTAAAACTTTAATCGCTTACTTCGCTTTAAAATATTTGGCACCCTTGACTCTCTTTGAATAATGAGAATATTTTATACAACGTTGTAAATACTATTACGCAAAATTCAAGAACTCGCAAATTTACCAAGAACATGTCATTCATTGTGCGATGTCATTGATCATATGGAATATTTTTTATCGATATAATACACAGAATATTTCTAACACATCGAGTATTAATGGAAAACGCATACGCGAACGCTATTCAATGGAAACGCATTGCGAAAAATTGCCCAACTTTATTCAGCAATTTCTTTCACTAATCCGTTCAAACATGTAACCAATTTGATTTCCCGAAATTGCATTCGTTTTTCAATTTTAACAATGTTTTCGCAGATTCACTGTCCTTCCGGCTGGCGCGATGCAAATCAACGGAGTCCTCTTCGACGACGTCGGCCACTATCGCTGCGTCGCTCACGGCTTCGAGCACAACGCGACCAGCGCGGCGGCGGAGCTGAAAATCAATGCCGGTAAGTGCCGCCACTGTCACATTTGCTTCCTATTGATTTTGCTTTGACGCAATTTGAGATCACCGTACATACACACGCGCGCACGCACGAGGCTACTTGGCTGCAATCAAGAACAACGACGCGCCGATGACCAATTTGAGTGACATCTGATGTGGTGTGCCCGTTCGACTTTTTTTTTGTTTTTTCATTCGCAGCCACCAAGTTGTATCAGCCACCGAAATACCTGTTAACTGAAACTACAGTTGTTGCCAAAATCGGTGAACCAGTTGTCCTCGAATGTCTGGCGACTGGCTACCCGAAACCCACAATTGCGTGGACTAGATCTGGTAAGTGATTGCCAATTAAATCGTATTGACAAATTAATTATCACCTGTTGCCAGCCTGCCTTTTTATTTTGAAATATACATTGTGTTTCCAATAATTTCAGTGGTGTTTTTCAAAAAAATGCGAGTAACTATTATTAGATTTGTATTTGAAATTAATAAGGAAGCTGCTAGTGGCCAGTATTGGGTTCATTCCTTTTGAAAAGGAACCGATTCCTGTTCCAGTTCCTCCGATGAAAAAAGGAACCAGTTCCCGTTCCAGTTAGTTCCTACAAAAATTACTAAATAAAAGGAACCTGGAACTTTTCCACTACTTTTCCGTTTCTTCGATTAAAAATATTGTTTCAATTCCTTGGTATCATAACGTTGTGTGTAAAAGATAAATAAATATTCCAACGCAATCTTTATTTCCTTTTCGACATACGGGGACCACATGGAAATTTGCGGGAATAGATCTAGAGACCACATGCCGAGTAGCGTTCCAGTTCATAAAAAAAGGAACCAGTTCTCGTTCCAGTTCTGCAAAATTAAAAGGAACCTAAGCGTTCCTAAGTTCCTCGAAAAAGAAATCAGTTCCTAGGAACGGAACTTTTCCGTTCCGTTCCTAGCTTACACATTTACTGGTGATTATTATCAAAATGAGATTATAATGAGGGAAAATTTTGGGGAAAAAAATAACTTGTAATACCGCACTGCTCACGAAATCACAAACTATGAGAAGAAAATTTTGTGAAGCGGCGGAAAAGTTTTGATCTCGGCAAAGCGTGATGTGCTTTTCAGCGGTTGTTATTCGCGGAAAATGACAATCGGATGTTTTTGTCTGTTGGCGTTCCAGTGAATAATAAAGCGGTGCAGCTCGACTCAGCCAGCACCATTGTCGGCCAGGGTAATCTCATCATTGATTCGGCCAACCTCAATCACGACGGCTCGTACGTGTGCACGGCCTCCAATGACAATCCGGACACCCTGGAAACCAATCGCATCAACAAGATCGTTCAACTTCGAGTCTACAGTAAGTGATTACAGACGGCCTTCTTCTTTTCTTAGTTTCTCGCTGGTTAGGGTAATTAAATGGACACCTGTTAATTAGGTCTAATCATCCTAATTAGGCCTCAACTGAGTTGCGCTATTATTTCACCATATTTAAAGAACCGAAAAACAGAATTATACCAATTTGAAATCTGAATTAAAGCTTAATCAATTGAATAAAAGTTCGATTGCAATGTCCGACACTTTTAATCCAGCAGAAACTTTTTTCTGGATGCAAAAGTTAAGTTTTAATTTTTTTCATAAATTAAAACCAAAAATGAGCTCAGTATGCTGCTGAAAATTTCAAATTCAATTTGCCGTAACTATACTGAGTTTATTTTTGTCAAATAGCGGCCAACGAGCTAAGAGAAAAACCAATGATTTCCCCCAAATGAAACACCTAAATTTCGTTAGGTTAGCGCCGTACGTTCTTATGTTTTATCCATTTATTCATAATGTTGGGAGAAGAAGAAAAAAATAGCTTCATTTTAATTCGTTGACTAAGCGTTAGTCATTGTTATTCGTTATGACAGTTTGTCTATTCATTACGTAGTTCGTTAAACTGTATTTTATGTTAGTAGTGTTCGGCTGAGTGCTTAACTATCTGCCTTGTCTGCTGCCCTTGTAGTGCCTCCCGATTTCATTAAGCGCCCACAAAACGTGGTCGGCCCCCTCGGCAAGACAGCCCGCCTGGAGTGCGAGGTGCAGGGCATTCCACCGCCCTTGGTCCGCTGGATCAAGGATGGCCACCCCATCGAGTTCCACGGTCGCATCAAGCAGAAGAATATCTCCACCAACCAGCTGGTCATCCTGCAGACCATCCAGGCCGACTCGGGCATTTACCAGTGCGTGGCCGAGAATGCGGTGGGCAGGGGTTGGTCGGCGGCCCGCATGCTGGTCAACACGTCGCAGGATCAGCCCGATCCGCCCACCGGCCTTAGAGCGGTCACCCGCTCCAACAGCTCCATCGAGGTGTTCTGGAACGCGTCGACTTCTCGCAGCGACTATTCCATGGCGGCCTATTCCCTCCATTACTATGTGGCAACAGGTATTTGTGCTTTCGATTTCGTTTAATTAAACGTAGAAATATTAACACAGTTCCCTGGAAATATTTAATCAAGAAATAATTAATTAAAAACTGATTCCAATTATATGAATGTACAAAATAAATCATCAAAAACTGTTTCGCCTCTGTATCCAAGTTACTAATAATAATAAAACATAATTTAAAAAAAATATATATCTGTCGTAGCCCAGGTGGTATGCGATGCTCCCTGGTTCGATTCCCGGCGCGGGCATTTGTTTATTCGGTATCCATGTGCTGGGAAACTAAGCACAAAATCTGACGATTTCGATAATACTGTTCCGTTTCAAGGTGGCGAGGAGCGTCAAGCTGTGTCCATTAATACCAGCTGCCTCGTGACAAAGTTGCAGCCCTACACCAACTACACTTTCTACCTGAGAGCGTACAACGAGAGAAGCGCCAGCGAGCACTCGGAGAAAATTACGTGGATGACCGGCGAAGATGGTAAGTCATATTAGACTCATTAGATTTTTACGATACAGAAACTCAATCTATTACTTGTAAAAACTGAAAACTGTTTCTCTATAAACTCAATTACTTGTGAAACTAAAAAAACTGGAGCGAGGATCTTTGAGCTTCCATTTTAAATCGGAAATGTTTTAATACATTTCGAATTTTTTGGGTTAGATTTCTAATATTAATGGTGACTGGGAAGCACCGCTGCGATTATGAGACTTCAATGTGACATGTTCTAATGTAATCTTATATTTGTACACATTTCACTAAATTATTTTGTTTGCACTCAACAGTACCGATCGCTGCGCCGTCTGTAACGTTAACAAGCACCCTGACGTCGTTGCATGTCAGCTGGGATAATTTGTCGCCTGCCAATGCTCGCGGAATAATCGTCATGTTCAAAATCCAATATCGGAAAAATAATTCTACCTCCACCACTGTAATTGACGCGCCTGGCGACTTGCGAAAGTTTACGATTACCGGTAAGTGGGGGAAAACTAACCCGAATTGAAACGAATAACGAAGTAACATGACATGCACCCGAGCCTGATTTTTTTAATAATGGGTCTCTCGTCACGTGATTTAGGATTGACATCTGGTAAGAAGTACGACGTCAGAGTGCTGGCTGCCACCAAAATGGGTTTCCCTCAGCTGCCTGACGATAAATGGCCGTGGGTAACTCACGAGATGCCAAACCACATCGGCTCACAAGGTAATATTGCTCTCATATATTTTGATTGTTGCGACTATTTAAATTTGTACTCTACTATGCACGGAGATGAACGTAATTTTAGAATAGTTATATAAAAAGTAACACAAATTAAATTATTATTTCAAAATTTATGAACGTGTTCGAATATTTTTCAATTTTTCTAAATGTGGTTAGGTTCTATTGAACGATAACACAGACATAAGTTAATATGCTCAACTTTTGTTTATCATATTGTTGCTGGTAATATTGCAACTGGCATGTATTCGTAATCTTTAAAATGTTATCTACCATTTGCGTTAATTCTGATTTTTTTCTCCTATTTCAAACTTAACAGTTCCTCTATCTCCAATTTTGGAGTTGACCGTCATAAATTTGACAGCAATCACTGCCAAATGGAAATTGCCCAAAGAGAACGAGTACGAGGCCACCGGCTACAAGCTCTCGTATCGCTCCTATCGGCACCCCAATTCCGGCGAGATTTTCTGGGGTCCGGTCACACTGCCCAGTAACGTCACCCAGTATTCGCTCCGTGATCTCGGTAGGTTTCTTTGTTGTCCTACAAAGATGGTAAGTTATTGTCTGTGCCGTGAAATTCTGTGTGCGTCATTTTGTTCGCTCGTTTCTCGTTTCAGTACCGCAAGTCTTTTACGAAATTCGCGTTCAGAGCTTCAACGAAAATGGAGATGGTCATGACGCGGTCGGCGTAGTTCGAACCGAAGCGACTACGGCACAGTCGGATGGCAGCGACAGTAAGTTTAATAAGACATTTCAGACAGCATGATGCATTTTTACTCCAAACGTTTAGTTATTTTCAGTGATCGCGAAATTTTTCCAACACTTTTTCGATTCAATTACAATTTTTCGAAATTATAATTGCAAAATAGATATGTTAGGAAAATATATATTTCGTAGTTGTAGTCACACTGCAATGTAATGAAATAAGGTCCGATTTCAGGCCATGGACACCACGTGGTGGAGCCGCCCACCCAACTGGAAGCCAAGTCCACCAGCTCAACCAGCATCCGATTGACGTGGAAACGACCGATGACCAACAGCAACATCAGCTACTTCACGGTGCGCTATAACCCGCTGCACAACACCTCGCTGGTCAACTCGTCCATGGTCAGCTACATCCGCAGCACCACCCAGGACGTGGTCATCACCGATCTCACGCCCTACACGCAGTACGAGTTCTCGGTTCGCTCGCACGACGAGGACAACAAACTGGGACCGTACAGCAACAAAGTGGAGTGCAAGACACTGGAAGATCGTAAGAGAACGTTTAATTATAATTAAGAATCCGGAGATTTATGCGAGGACACGGGATCAATAACGTGCCAAATACAGCAAAAAAATAAAATAAAATAAAAATGATAAAGCGTATTCCTAAAATGATATGATATACGGTGTATGATGTAAATACCGTCGAGTCGCTGCTGACCCCTGGTGACTTCCTTCGTAAATAAAAGCTCGCCAATTTTTTCGATCGCCCCCAGCCTCTCGCAACCGTTGCAAATTCAGTCCAGAGCTCTCCCTGACACCAACTATCCACTTAATGAATAGTCTTCCTCTTTTTCTGATGCTCTCCACTTTTTCAACCATAATTTATTTTTTTGAAGTACAGAGTAGCATCTGCCCACATGACGTGGCCACAGTAGAAATATACAGTATACATGTATAAATTTAAAATAAACCACTCTTAGTATTAAACTATAGTTTAAGGATATGTTTTTCATATTTATTCAATGATTCATCTATTGATGTCCTCGTGTAAATCTTACAATAATTAATTATATTAATTCTCAACAGCTCCTTCATTGTTTCTTAGTACTATGAACATTTATTTTTCGACTCGTGTCCAATGAGTTTCAATAGTTGCTGCCCTCAACAAACTGTGTGTCCCGCAATACTCCGCTGTTTCGCGCGCTAGTTCATTTGCATAGTGACGTTCCTCATCGCCATACGCTGACAGTAGTCACGTTCACAAGACATTCTACGAAATTTCTCTTGTATTTCTTTTTCAGTTCCAACTGCGCCCCTAGAATTGAATTGGAAACCACTCAACGCGAACACTATACGTTTGACGTGGCGACCTCCCAAATACCCCAACGGTGTCATTATCAGTTACGACATCATGTACAACACCAACCTTGACACACACGATCCTCTAGCCAAATGGTCGACGATCAAAGAACCAGGTACTTGGCCAGAATATTTTTATGCGCTATAAAATAAATGTACAATAGAGACCTCTAATTCTATACAGCTGTGCAAATCGTTAGTATAAATGATAGTATCATTATTTGGAAAGAACCAATGTTCATTAATTTTTCTTTGTTCCTAGGGTCGGAATCGTCTTCAATGGTTAATGGCCTTGCCAGCAATACCATGTACTACTTTTGCATGCGAGCCGAAACTAGTGTCGGATCCGGACCACCCACAGACGTAATCAAACTAAACATTCCAGCTCACATTCTCAAAAACATCTCTACAGTGCTGCCAGGTAAGTGATTATTTCATTCACCTTTACCATAATAATATTTTTAATTTAATATTATTATTTTCATATTAAAAAATAATATCCAAAAAAATAATGTCTAAAGTTTGTTTCGAACAAGCAATGTTAAGAATTCTGATTACTATTGTTTCAATGTATTTTTCAAATCTGTTCATTAAATTATGGAAAATATTTTTGATTTTTTCCACCAATATTTTACCACACTTTTTGCATATACTTCACATTGGCTGGTTTTCAGAGAAGTCTCATGTCGGTCTATTTCTTATAGAAGTCGAGGAAGAAATACACGACCCGAAAATTGGCATTGTTGTGGGTGTATCAATCGGGGTGTGCTGTATGATCATATGCGCGCTGATCATTATCTGTCGCAATAGGTGAGCATTCACAGTGTTGTGTTCCGTTGTTTTGAAAAGGAACCAGTTTCCATTCCCGTTCCTCCGATGAAAAAAGGAACCAGTTCCCGTTCCTCAAAAATAAAAAGAAGCCTAGGCGTTCAAAAAAAGAACTAGTTCCTAGGAGCGGGAACTTCTCGTTCCGTTCCTACCCAACACTGTGTTGGGTTCGTTCCTTTTGAAAAGGAACTAGTTCCCGTTCCCGTTCCTCCGATGAAAAAAGTAACCAGTTGCCGTTCCCGTTCCTCAAAAATAAAAAGGAACCTAGGCGTTCCTCCGTTCCTCAAAAAAGGACCCAGTTCCTAGGAACGGGAACTTTCCGTTCCGTTCCTACCCAAGACTGAATACGTCCTAGTCTCAGATTGCAGACTGAGACAAAAACGACAGAGTGAGACAGACAGACAGATAACACATTAGAGTGACAAGCGGCTAGGAGGAGCGAAGTCTGTAGAAGTCGGCGACGGGACTGACCTCTCCAGGCGAGGCGTTCGTCGCAGCGGCTAGTTGAGTTTGAGATGATGTAGGCATTGAGCGTGTGCATGGTGGGCAGGAAGTGGAGTGGCGGGTTGTCGTCCTCCTTCCAGCGGTAGATGAGCTCGTGCGCCTCATAGCTCACTGCCGCGCAACGGCAACGACGACGATGCAAGCACATACGCACGGGCAAAGAAAACACACAAGGAGTAATCGAGGACAGGGATGTCGCGCGCGGATGGTCAAAAACGAACTATCGAACTATCGATCGAAACGAACTATCGAACGAGTCAGGCTATCGAACTATCGAACGAGTCAGGCTATCGAACTATCGAACGAGTCAGGCTATCGAACTATCGAACTATTTCGACCGTTTAATTTATTAACAGAAGAGGATATGAGCCGTTTAGATAACCTGAAATTTTTACGTTTTACGTTTCAATTTAAGCCCGCTAAAAATCGAATTCTCTGAACTCTATGCAAAATAGTTAAACCTGTTCAATAAAAATAAAGTATATAAAAAATAAATCCGATGAACATTCGTAGCTGTTTATTTTATCCTGTTCAATAACTTTAAGATTAATTTTTGTAATAAGAACATGTGCAATCAATATTAGTTAGATGATGAGTGTCTCAATTAAAGTCCTGCTAACCAAATTTTGACACTGTTAGGTTTACATTTTTTTTTCACTGCAGTGGATTGCACTTTAGGAGATTATGTACCCCTTTAATAGTCTTAAATGAGCATTTATTAAGAGGCACATTTTCGACAGTTCGACCATATCCATGTACATTAAATTTGATAATTATTTAGCAGAGGAAAGGGCAAGCGAATTAGTATTAGATTCAATTGATCACGAATCCAACTAGTCCAAGATCCACTAGTATACTAGTCCAAGATTTGACCGTTGGTCAACAATTAAGCATAAATAAATATTTAATTTGATAAAATAGTTGAGTATATGGTTCGTTTCGCTTCATCGTGTATTTTTTTCATCTCCTGTACCTAAATTATTCTACTAGTTTTATAATCTCTCTCGTCGTGTTATCGCATCGCAGTTTAACTGATAACTGAAGTTTTAAATATTTTAAGACAATTTTACCGTACGCTTTAAAATTTTGTTTAGTTTGGTTCCAAGCATACATGTCATTAATGTGATTGTTCACAAAATGTCTGCACGGTGAAATGTTTGCTAATCAGTTACGAGTAACCGAATTTCTATGAAATAGCAGACATTTGACCGTAGAGGCACTTTCTGACGTTGCACCAAATATAATGTTTACATTCGATTCGATGAGACACTTACCACTCTCCATAGCAAAAGAGCACTTGGGGTCATCAAACGGAAAGATATTCAAATTTCCTTCGCAAGAAAGACTCAGTCGTCTCCTAAAAAAGTCACGAAACACAGCGATTAACCCCAATTCAAAACGAGAGGGACGAGGTCCGATACAACTCTGAAGTGTTCGTAGGAGCCGTGTGGTTAACAATAAAAATGAAGAAACCTTGACCAAGGAGTGGAAACGGCAACAA
>JAUJYS010006700.1:0-10122 GCA_033995665.1 Melogona broelemanni | reverse complement strand
CGGATTAAAAGTGTCTTACTATCGGACTTTAAAATCGCTGATTTTATTTACGTTTAATCAGTTTTTCTCAATTGAAAATATAATGCTTTAGAAGTTGGGTATATTTATGCTGCACGAAATAAATTAAGCTATTTTGGACTGGCACATTTTACAATATATATTTTTTAAAAGCCTGTTCCAATACAATTTGTCCATTGTGTGAGTGTTCGTTCACGAACCTTTAACGTTTAAGGAATGTGCAACATTGTCATAGAATGAATACAGGGTGTGTGACTAAATTAAAGTCACGACAATTTGCAGTGCATGGCGGCCGGTTCGGCGAAGACATAAAAGCGAGACGCGCGAAAAACTAATATGCGGGGGGAATGGAGTGCCCCAACCTGTAATCACAGGAAAGCGCCGACCAGCGAGGTGAGGACCAGCCATGACGTAGGGCGTGCGAAAAGCCCTAAAGAAACGAACGTGGCTGTTTTTTTCTCTCATCTGGAATAGATTAATGCTGCCCTCGAAGCACCAGCAAAACCATTTCCCATTTATTTCTATTCCGAGCGAGGGGGAAAATTTTGACACGCGAAAAACGATTTAAGAGTTATTGTTCCACTTCCCAACATAATTTGGCCACTGGCCCTACTACTTCTGGCTTGTTGATTTTGAAAAAGAAACAAAAAACGTTGGATACTTGGTTGCGGTTGCCCTTGGACGAGCTAAATGGATTTTTGTAGATTTTAGCCCTTCAAATAGATAACCTAACATGCTACGAGCTACGACGCCCAATTACTCCAATATAGGGTAGGTTAAATATGTTAAGTAGTTCGCCAAGCAAGGCAAGTCAAGACAAGACAAGTAATTCACAGACATAACCGATCACAAGCATGAGCATTAGACATCGATTATGTCGGTTCGTGACCCACGAGTTGGCGATAAAAGTAAAAATAATTAATAATATTCGCGATACTCAACAAAATTATGAAAGAACAAACCTTAGACCATTTTCAATACCCTGAATTTAAAAAATAATAAACAAATTAAAAAAATATAATAATGAATCACTGTCCTCTATGCGTACGTTTCAATGCAAACCAAAGCACATCATCAGCATGTGCTTAAACGAAAAATTCAAAATGTTTCAAATAAATTTAGAAACACTCGGTTAAATCGCATAATTCAATCGAAGGCATTTTGTTGTCTCACTCAACAGATGGCAACAATCCTTTTTATTATCCTTTATCCTCACCAACAATAACCCTGCGATCCAGCAATAATGATTACAATTGTCACAACAGATTTGGTTATAGGACAACAATTTTTGGTTAGTGGAAGAGAGCAAACTGTTGGGAAATTCAGTGGATTATCCAACACTAAAACGTTTTAAAACTCAATTACAGCTGGCCTTGTTTCGTTGCAGCTGCCCACTCTTTTTACTTACTGGGCGAGATAAAAATTCGATCGTTTATTTTAAAGACAATGTTTCACTTAACCCACTTTGATTTAATGACAAGGTTTTTATTTATTTATTGGGGAACGCGCTTTTATATTGGTAAAGCCTATACTTACAAGCTATTTCGACTTCCAATTGATGTTTCGGCCTTTTTATGCAATTCGATTTTATAGCTAGGCGCTGTCTTAGCCTGTCCAGATCCATGAAACAGCACGGGCAGAGCTGCCGTCTTCACGATCACTTTATGAAGACTAAATTTATTCTCGCAAAAACAACCGAGCAACACGTACATCTTTACGACTGCGACTCAATTTTTGAACCTTTTGTGATTTTTCTACTTGGGGAAAACGCAGCAAAGGTGTAATTAAGGTAGATTGGCTATTCCAGAAAGGGCGATTCAGAATTTCGTGAATTTTGATTGAAACCGAATTGTCCTTTGACCATAATAAGAGAAATTGAGTTGTATCAAATTTGTAACCCTAAGCAATTATTGAACCAAACGTCCAAACCATATAATTTTCTAAGGTGTGGCGGCCGCTATTCCCACGTAACAATACCTTGAGAAAAAGTAGTAAAACTGCACGCAAGGCCTATTGTCTATAAAAACGTGCTCAATCTCTAAATACAATCTATAATTTTTGTCAGTCAAGTCATGACGCAGTTTATACCTGAATTTGACGACGGTAGTCACCGATTCCTAATGCCAAGCGGAGCGCTTGATGCGTGAGTTAATACTTCTCGAGAACGTTATTAATAATTAATGTGACACCGAGTTTGTCGTGTCAAAGTTCCAATTTCATAGTCGCGTGCGTGGCACGTCAAACATGCCGAGCGAGAGAATTTCGAATCATCGATCGAGTGATTAATTAGGTGACCCGTTTCATATTTCATCCCCGAAGACTCGTTGTGTGCTTAACAGCCATGGTGGATTCAATGAACGCTATAGATATGTTGTAAAATCCGAAGGCTCCCCCATTCCAAGTAATACATTCAGCCAGTGACAAGCGGGCAGTGTTGGGTAGGAACGGAGCGGAAAAGATCTTTTTTAGTTCACTGTTGTGCTGCTGATCACCACAGGATTTATATACCCAACGTGTCACTATGGCGGTATGTGAGGGGCAGGGAAGGGAAGGGAAATGGCAGCTGGTATAGCCAGGCTGCCTTCATCACTAAGCTCTCAGGACAGGGAGCTCAAGGGTGACGCCAGTACCCCAGGTTCGAATAAACGAGAGCCTGCGCCAAGAATCGAATACGGGACCGTCCGCTCGGGAGCATATTGCCATAACCACAGAGCCATCGTTACGTACATTTTCGCTAATCGAATACGGTAATAAAAATTGAGTCCACGATCTCCTTTTAAAAAAGATATTTTTTGACAATAATATATCGTTATCACTAGTACAAATAACTCAACTGAAGACATGTATGCGTACCGGGAGCCCGAGGAATACGTAATGAAAGCCCGAGACGCGAATCGAACTCAGGATCGCCGCACAAGACAGGCGGATACTTTAAATCTACCCCACTGGGAGATGACGGCACTTTCGTATGTTATTTTTTAAAATAAATACACTGTACCTGTATTGGCCTGGATCCTCAATAACAGTATTAGTTTTTACAATCTTAGCTAGGAATTTGTTATCTAGATCAAATTCCAAATTCTTGTCTCGCTGGCGGAAAAAAAAACTCTCTCTAGAATAGCTCTAGAAGCTATTTCGTTAGAGAAAAAAATAAACACTGGTTCCGCCAGAAGGCGCCACATGTTACGGAGCAGGAGTCCAGATGCGATTGCGCTTTCCTGCATCTGTTCGTCGACTAGATGACGTCATACTATACAAAGAAGTCGGGGCCAGTCGTTAGTTTAGGTAGTTATGCGTCCATAGTATAAATATTTGGTTACGAAAGGAGTAATTATTATCAAAATATTATATTATCCTTTCTTTTTCTAATTACGACATCTTATAACGAAGGATGCCGAATAAATAGTAGCTCAGCCGGTTTATTGCAATTTATTCTAACCCCGACTACATTGCATGAACGAGATAGATCTAAGCGGGTGTAGTATTGGATGGTTATGGAATAATAAAAAAGCAGAAACACGTAACTGCATATTGGACTGGAGCCATAACCAACTTCGGTATTCGCCAGAGGGTTCTGCAGAGCAGGTCGTATCCGCGGGCTATTGCGGAAACGGCGAAATCTGTAATGCAAATTTTGTGCTTTGTTTTTTTTTTGTACTAGGAGATATGCAATTTTTTTCGATGCCTAATACAATTTTTTATATTATTTTGCATGATCAAAATTTTCAGTATTTATGCTAAAAACTACGATACAAAAAAAGTATCGGTAATAAAAATAAACAACGAAGTAATGAACTTTATTTTGGATCAAATACGCCTCCACTACGCTAACGCTGTCATCATTTCTGTCAGGGATAAATGTTTTTTTTTTAAGAAATCAGATCTAACAATTATAAATAAATATTTAAGTGATTATGAAAACTAGTTGAATAGAGTGTACAACACTTTTTATCCGTCAGTTACGGAAATCTCCGTCCCTGGTCACTAGCTCCGTTAAATCTACTAAATAATACAGAGAATATACCATACAGGATGGGCACAAAAAAGGGTACCCCAAATTGTTTTGGTTACAAATTGAGCAAATGTTAACAGAATGCTTTGAAATTTTGTGAAAATATTTCTAAACTAATTACAAACAAATTTATAATTTCAGTTGTTTTTCAAAGTGTCCTAATTTTTTATGAAAAAAATAGAACACTTTGACATCTCTGCTGAGCGACTTTTGCGTTTATTGGGGACGATTGCATGCAGACTTCCTAAAACTATTCCAATTAAAAACTAATTTTTATTTACGCTTGCACAAATGACTTCGAAATACCAGTCTTTCACATCATTTCTCGTTGACTTTTGTAATTTTAAGATCTTTTTCCTGGTTCAAAAGCAACTGTCGACTTATGCCATGTTTTTTTCATTGCGGACCATTCTTGGCCTCCCACTTTCCGCACGACTCTCATCGTGTTTAAATCAATTCTCAATTATTATTTATTAGGAAAGTTTTTTAAAAATTGCCTAGCACAATCATTTTTGTTTTTCTTTTTCATTGAACGCTATTTGGAACCAAGATTACGACGGTACGACGGCGTAATGCCCCCTATTAACAAAAATAATTCAATGGAATTTTTGCGCCAAAAATTTAAAAATAAGACGTTGACGCCAAATGCCAATGCCAAGTTTCAAGATAATCGGTCAACTTTTTATGAAGATTTTTTATGATGATTTTGGGGTACCCTTTTTTTGTGCCCATCCTGTAGCATCCTGTACGCATGATGGACACCGGGACATGTACAGCGATGGTGGTAGCCCACAAGGAACATGGTTTCAATGCAAATTTCTAAAAAAAATACAATTTGTGGATGATTTATTATCACGATGCTCTGTTGCTTCCAGTCTTCGACATCATTTTTTTTTTTCGACAAAAAATGTATTTTTGGTTGAGTTACGGCATTTTTCTCCAAACTAGGCGCAACAGCGGCCCGTGGCACAATTTCTTGGTGCGGCCAGCTGCACAAATGAACTCGAAAAAACGCCTGATTGAGAGCACAATATCTGCCTGAACAGGTTCAACAGTCAATATTATTCATACGTTTTTCGCAATAAACGATTTGATTATATTTGCCTTAATTTGCAATTTTACGTTGAAACACTTGAAATTTCGAAATCTTCCTCCTGGCCCTCCCTCCTGGTACCGTTGGACGGGCCGCCGTTGGATCCCCCAAGCAGTGCATCAGTGCATGGAAAGGGGACACATATAGGTCGGTCGCGCGTCGAGAGAGCGAAAGAAAGGCTCGACAAGGCCCCGGATGTTGGCGGCGTAATTACCGATTCCGCCTGAGTGCCCGCGACCAATTTGTAATCCGTGTGCGCTCATTAATTACCGCGCAGTCGGGTCTAGTCTTCTACTCCCGACATTTCTGTCTGTCCTGCAGCAACAAACAGTTGTACAATATGCCAGGAAGACAGGGAGGTGGACGGGGGATGAGGAGGAAGAGTGGGCAGCCGGAGTGAGGGTGGGAGGGGACCGGAAGAGAGAGACACGCACGACGGATGCACGCCTCATCGTCTCCAGGCGAGACAAACGTTCTGTTCCGCGTCCAACTACGACGCGGATACGCACATTAACGGATAGAATCTCGTATTGAATGCGAGGAACGGCGACAAACTCCAAGAGGTACATTTGCTATTCTTTTGGGAATTCTCGGAGTACAACTGATTAGCGTTTGACTCTTCCCATTCAGGTTGAAAAAAGCAACAAGGAATGAAATTACGAGCGGAGAACAGAGATGCCCAGTGTTGGGTAGGAACGGAACGGAAAGTTCCCGTTCCAAGGAACTGGTTACTTTTTTGAGGAACGGAGGAGCGCCAAGGTACCTTTTTTTAGGAACGGGAACTGGTCAACTGGTTCCTTTTTTCATCAGAGGAACGGGAACGGGAACTGGTTCCTTTTTAAAATGAACGAACCCAACACAAACATTATTTCTGATTTTTGCGCGTGGTGGTCACGTGGTGAATCGTCATTTCGTTTATCATTGAGCCCACGTTGAATGGCATGTTTGCAAATACATTGAATAATTGTTTGCTAATATTTCTAAAAAGAGAGTTCACCAGACTCTGTTCGTCTTTATTTCGGCGCTGTCTGTACTCGTGTACAGCAAACCACTTTCTTATATCTGGACGTTATTCCGTGAAAAAAAGGAAAACGGTACGTCTTTCGTCTGCATTTCGCAAACTGGCTTGTATGACAAGAAGCAAATAAAACGCTGACGTTTTAATAATTGAGTATGTGATCGTGGGTTGGAGAGGACTAGAAGAGCTTGTGTAGCACAACGTCATAAAATCGTTTAGCAGAGATCACGCGATGCAAATATAAACATGAGAGCTCTGGTGAATAGAGGTGGGTGGTGGTATAAGGTGGGAGGGATTAATAAGGGACAAAATACACGTGTTTTTGCCCCCTCCCCCCGCCTTTTAAAGTGCAGAAGCACCACATTATCATCATCTAGCGATTTAGCGATCTTTCGACAGTCGTTGGAAACTGATGTATTGCAATGAGAACTCCGAACACAAATTAATATGTATTTCTATGGATTTATAATGGTTGTTCGATCACAATTTAACATGGATTTCTATGGCGATATACAATTGGGAAAAAAATCATATTTTTGCTGCTGTTTGACCGGTTATAATATAAATAATAAGTTACCCGAATAAATTGAATACCAACTTTTAATGGATTTGAGAGATAAAGCACGTGATCTACAGGTACAGCATGTTTTAATGTTTCACGCTAAAAACCAAACACTGACCATTGTAACTCTGCTTGGATACGTCAAAATATCCATACAAATCGTTTCGCGCTAATACGCTCGAAATGATTTTAAAAAATCGCATTGTGTTCGAAGCTAAATGTATATGTTGGGTGACAACCATAAGATCACATAAGGTGCGACTGATCGGAATTTGGGGATTACCTCTACAGAAACTATCAAGACCGATTTTCCGATCAATTTATTTCTGGGCCGCCATCGTCTTAGGCCACATCTTGTGTGTATCCAAGATAGGAAACGGCATCTTGTCTCTCAAGACAACGTGACTCTGCCTAGGAATCTTTTAATCAATTTCCGAACAGAACAAACATTCAAAAGTGTTGCCAAACAAGCCAACACATTTACCAAGAAACATTTATTTACAGTAATCAGATTAGTTTCTTCTTCTTAACATTTTTAATTAAATTGTTATCGAGTAAAAGTGATTACACCACTATATTTAAAAAAATCTGTTGCACTAAAATATTTTTTATGTGTAACTGGTGTAACTGTGAACTCGACCAACAGATAACTTATTTATTTTAGCAATAGAGGCATTCATACATTATGCATACATTATGCTCAATGAAATCAGGCATGACCCTCCCTTCAAGTGTACAAGCAATTAACGAAAAAAGTTGTTGGGAAGTTTGTAATATTGTATCACTGTTTATCAATCAGCCCTCTCCTTGGCTTCAAGCCGGGATTGAGATCGCATAAAAGGAAGAAAAAAAAGCAATAACTCGAATGCTACAAATTACGTCGGTCAACACTTCACGATCAATCATTCAATTGAATAAAAATTGGAATCACGAAAGAATTCTGCCACAAACTTGCAACGCCGAAGCTTGGCCGCGAATCGATCCCGTTCAATCCTCTTCAGCCCTCAATACTAAAATCGGGCAATTTTTTATGAATGATTCACAAACATTTATCTGCAACAAAATTGTGCTACTCCAAATATTTTAAATAATTGCATTCAATGCCTTTTCGCTTAACTAAATGTTCTGCAAATTAATTTGCTTTGCAATTTTTTGCTATACGAGTATATTATTTTGCATTGTAAAATGTACACTGATAAAATTAAGCAATTGCTTCACTTAGAAAATACGTAATACTTCGTAAAGATATTTTTCTTCAAAATAGATTTTGATTGTAAGAGTAAGTTTGATTGTAAGGAGATTTTAAAGTACGCCAGGCGGTAGTGCTTCCTTTGAAACTTTGTAAAACCTTTTCGACTGAAAATTGACAAAGTTTAAAAAAACAATTTCAGTGTAGTTGCTGTTTTTTTATTGGCCATTGAAAATATTTGAAGAAGCCATTAAGGAACTCGAGAAATTGTTGAAGCAATTCCATCGATTTTGTTAAGAACGAAATGTTTTACAGACCAGATAGTGCGTCACGGCGTGATAGGTGTTTCTATTGGATTTCGAAACCTCCCAAATTTCAAGAAAGTCTGAAAAACTATTTTTTAGATGCTGAAGCCAAACTGTAACCATTGTATACCCACTGGATAAATACTCTTGTTTTATTTGCTGAATCAATTGTATTTATTTGAATGTCTAAGAGTGCCAATCAACAAAGGAATTTGAGATACAGTTGAACCAAACATCTAACCAAAAATAATCTACAAACACAAACACATACAATTATTTCTACTATAGACAACAGATCTTACGTATCATTAGAAAACAACATAATCTATTATAATCAATAATTTACAAGTGATCATGTGTTTGATTTTCAATCGAGATCCCCAAGATGGCCTTTCGGCCAAGAAATTTTTTTAAGGGCGTCTTTTCTTAAGAATGAAAGTAAATCCGTAGGAGCCATGTCAATACAATTTCAGGTGCGCGTTGAAAATTCCTACTTAGGTATGTGACGCTTTTCATCATTACCGTTTTGCAAATTTGACGCAATTCATCAGTGACGAATGCCATATGTGATATTTTATAACAATGGTGTTGCGTTTTTCATTTTTGCTGTTTTTCGAATATGACGTCTCCGCTTTTTATAACTTGACGCTTTTCATAGTTGACCTTCGAAGCTCGACTATGTGCGCAAGGGGGCCTTAGGACAATAACGAGGATGACGCACACATATAACCACATACATTCCAATAAGGCGCCAATAATTCCACAAACCCGACCGACGCTGTCCGCAAATGTCCAGCCCAAAATAAATTCAATTGTCGTTTTATTTTCGACCAAACAACAAATATTGGTCGTGCGGGGAAAGGCAGGAATTAGGTTTCTAGTTCCATCACGTACACGCAGTTCAAATCAGAAAAAAAGGTATTGTCATTAGATTGTAGAACAAAATGTCTTCAATAATTTGGAGAGCTGCAGACACTAAAAAGTTGGTTGTTCGTGATTGGTTGTCGGGTCTACTACAAATCCTTAACGTACCGAAGAGGGCGCCACATGTCGTGTCCAATGTCTCAGTCCAATTCATTCACAACAATGTAAAATCAATATCTATCCTGAAATACAGCTGGCTATAAGGGTCGCTACAATCGCCCCGTCAGGGACGTCGATTCAACAGGGATGATAGAGAGTTGAAGTGATAAACGTGCACGTCTTTAATAAACTTTTAATTCATCTATAAGCATGAAACTAAAGTACGGGAGCACGCCGAGGTGAGTGTTGAATAAATAACATACTCGTATAAACTTTAATTCATTTTTAATGCCCGATAGAAAGGCAATTATACTCATCAGTTATGAAACTGATGAATACATTGCCTTCTATTTTGCATTAAAATTAATGAATGCTTACAAGTAAGTTAAGCTTACAAGCATGTTAAGTGTGCGGCCGTCTAGTCCTGTCGGTAATGCTTCCTACTGTGGTGCGGACGGTCCCGGGTTCGATTCCCGGCAGAGGCTCTCGTTTATTCGACGAGCCGCGGTATTGGTGTCACCGCTGAGCTTCCATTAGGGAGTCCAGAGCTTAGGGGTGGATCCTGAACCTGCCTATACCAGCTACCATTCCCTGCCCATCACATAGCGCCATTGAGACACGAGGGTGCAGTAATCCTGTAGTGATTAGCACTACGGTGATTTAAAAAAAATAATAATATTAATAAATACATGTATGTTGAAACCACGCTTCAGTAGAAAGGCCTTTTTTTAAATGATTGCAGATTGAACACCCGTAATATATTTTTGATCAAGCGGTCATTACAATTACAATTATCCGCAAGCAGCCCCTTTTTAGGGGGGCCACTGGCGGGGGTCGAAGACCAGTTATGGACAAAAGATGGAGTTGTCCTATTTTAACAGGCTCTGTATTTGAGACTCTGT
>JAUJYS010006699.1:0-10123 GCA_033995665.1 Melogona broelemanni | reverse complement strand
AAAGTCCAGTGTTGGCAATGCGGTGCGGACGGTCCCGGGTTCTATTCCCGGCGCAGGCTCTCGTTTATTCGACGATCCTCGGATACTGGTGTCACCCCTGAGCTTCCATTAGGGAGTCCAGAGCTTAGGGGTGGATCCTGCAACCTGGCTATACCAGCTACCATTCCCCATCCCTTCCCTGCTCCTCACATATCGCCATAGCGACACGAGGGTGCAGTAATCCTGTAGTTATTAACACTACAGTGATTTATAAAAAATTGTGATTTGATGCAAGAGCCCTTATTTAACCGACATGATAAACCTGAATTTATGTACCATATTGAGAATGGCACAAGATCATCTAAAGAAATGCCCTTGAATGACGAAATTAGTTTAATTAATATTTTATATCTGCACCAAAGCGAACACGAAATCAGATGTCCTCGATAGCGACATGCACAATGTCCAAATACACGGGATCGAATTTGTGTAACCGTGGCCTAGTTTCCCGTGCATTTCCTCAAATAATCACGCTTAATTTCTGTTGTTTTTTCCCCCCTCGTCGTATCATTCATTGACTAACTTCCTCTGCCGTAATTGGCATTACACACGTAATTGTCAGCGCTCCGTGAACATAGCACGATCAGATATACCAACATCGCATTGATAATCAGAAAATTTCCCAGAATATTATTTGCGGTGGGTCGGTCCAATCCCACCTATTAGCGGTTGTAATGAAATTGGAAATAAATTATGTGGTCGAAAGATATAAGAAAAGAGAAAAAGTTATGATTTTTTTTTGTTGTATATTATTTTATGTATTTGTATTTTATTTGTTATATTTTTATGTTAAAATTATAGTGACTTGAATACGAACTTCACCATAATTTCGTGCAACAATGGGAAAATTATTTCCCACTGTTGACTTTGTTATTGATTTTAAACGATACCTGTTAGTGAAAAACGTGCATGTAATTATTTGGCAGATTATGAATAGTTTAGATAATTTGCTGGAAATTTCGGAATCAAAATTCCAAGAATTGTTTCTTTCTTAACAATTGACATGCATAATTGAGTGGGAAACCAGTCTTTCTTATTTTTACCTGCAATTATCTGGTGAATAAATTTGCATCTCATTTTTTTTTTTAAAATAACATTTTAATTGTTCCTAAATATATTTGGAATACGTGAATGATTATTACGTCTGTATAGACGTAAATCGTTGTGAATCGCCATTTCCGCACTGACACATCAATGCACGCTATTAATGCATTGCGCGCCAGTTGCTCTAACGTAACTTCACCTCCAAAGTACAAAATTTGTAGCAGGAAATTTGAATTTATCAAACTTCAAAAAAAATCTTTCAATCACGGGTGTTTTCGAACACAACAAATATTTCTAAAAAAAAATGTGAACATACAGAAATTCATTCGTTTGCTTTAACCGCTCCTCACTTTTTGTCTTTGCAGTTCCTCGCTGAAGAAAGGTGGCCAACCGAGTGGCGTATCGAAGGAGGAGCAGCAGCGCCGTTGTCGTCGTCGTAGGAGAGATTCCATTCCGTGCTCCAGCAACCGTCACCACGGCCTCCCACGCCGCAACCCTCACACCAGTGGCGACGATCCTGGGCCACCACCATGCCCGGGCGCCTCTTGGATGTTCTCAACCGCGTCGTATCCAGATCTGAACCCACCTCCAAACAACACTCGGACGAGTCCAACGACAACAGCACCAACAAAAAAAAGGTCAGCTTCAGCAAGAAGGTCAACTTCAAACCGTTCAAGCCACGCAAGAAGACCACCACCACCACCACCACCAACAGCGGAATCCAACCATCCAGTGTTGTATCCCGACTGCAGTCCACCAGCACCCCGGCAGCAAACCGGAGCAGTAAACGAGACGAAGGCGGCAGTGGTCGCAGCGTGAACGCCGGCGGCGAATTCTGGTTCAACGTGCACCGACGTACAGCCACCTCCCCTTCATCCTCCACCGGTAACGTCGCTAGTGCCACTTCCGGCCCCGACAGCACCACCACCACCACCACCAGATCCAGGACTGACCTGAGCGCATCACGTCCGTCCATCTCTTCCTTGGCTTCCGACGCCCAGAGCGTACCCTACAGTCCACCCTTGGACAAGAGACGACACTCGCAGCTCACCACTGCCTCATTGCCCACCGCTGCCAAACGAGCAGCCCGTGCTAAACGTAATCGCGCACCCGTACCTGCTGAAACCACCAGCATGGCAACTCCAGTCACTTACGCCTACGACGTGGACCCCAGTCTCCACGACAGCCAGAAGCCATCCCAGGTACCACGAGTCAAACGCAATCTGGTCCGAGACATCGTAGATAAATTCAACGAGGAGGCCAAGAAGCGTGGCTCCACCGAGAACCTTCTATCCGACATCCCGCCACGTACCACACCACCCGGTATCATCGAAGCAACACCGGACAATGCGCCTAACCACGCCATCCCATTTAGCTACACCATGCTGGGTGGCAACAGTAGCAATGGTGGCCCAACCACCGCCCTGCCACCACTAGTCCAGCAGCGCGACTATGACATGAAGGCCTCCTCACCCACCAACAATGAAGTCATCTATGCGCAGGTCCAGGTGGTCAATGGTCAGAACGGCCATCACAACGGCGTGCACAAGACCACCATCCACACCTCCGTGCCCCGGCACCAGAGTCCGGAGACACCTGCAGCAGCCAAGAGCACCACCAAAAAACTATTCTCCAAGTCAACCGGCAATCTGCACAGACTGGAAGACAACGATGAGCATCATCTGCTGGATTACCAGCGCAAGAACAAAGAGACTGATCATTCATATTACAAGTTTGACCAGGTGGACGACCAGGGTGACTACCACGGCCGTAATGGCGAAGATGGCTACAAGTCCAAGTCACATCAAAATGGAGCTACCAATGGCAACACGAATGGGAATTCAAACGGAAATTATCAGCACCTGAGCAAACCGCTTCCACTTCGTGGCGGTGGACGTCACACTGACTCGGAAGGCGAAGATCGCATCTCGTATCAACCACTCTCCTCCAAACACCACATTGTTCAGCTGCAGGAGCCAGGCCGTCTTGGCATGCGCTCACCAGTGGGAGTAGCAGGCGGCAGCACATCTCGCAATGTTGAGAAGTGGACCGAAAATGATGGCAACACCAAACGCAATGTGGAGAAATGGTCAGAGAATGAAGTCGGCCCCAACTCGAAAAAATTCACCGCCCACGAGTACATCCATGAGGTGTCCACGTCCAAAGATGCCGAGCCACTACCTCCACTGCAACCACCCATGTCCTCCATTGTCCGTGACCCCATGCTGCCTCTGCTATCAGGCTCTGGCCTGGCAGCTGACATGAGTCTCAAGGAGAAGTTCAACTTGTTGATGCGTGGCGACGATCGTCCACTTGAACATGGCGTGCTCACACGCTCACTGAGTGAGAACAAGGAGGACAAGTCAAGCCGCGAGTGGTCGAGTCATCAGCGTCACAAGGAAGACCACACTTCAACCAAGGAAAATGAGAGCACAGCTCATCATCAGAAGAGTCGCAAGCACACCAGCAATTCGCTCCACCGCAGCAAGTCCAGGGATGATGATAAGCAGGAAGAGAGCATTGTGTGGCCACCACCTCGTAACAGGCGCAGGGAGACTGAGGAGCACTTCCTGCCTGACCTGAAGCCCACCTATTACTTTGGACAAGCAGAGCAAGCAGCACCAATCCGTCAAGAGAGACAGGTGCTGAGAGAGAGCAGTGAGCGACAGCAGCACCATCACTCAACAAGCAATCGTCATAATGTTGACAAATCAAAATTGGAATTTCGTTCCACTCCACTGGCCAGCAGACTGGGCATGCGTCGTAACAGCAACGACAGCACTGGTTCCGGTGTTGGCCTGCTGTCCAGCAAACTGGTGAAAAAGGCGAATGCTGAAGTGAATGGCTTCAGCATCCACGATGACAATCGAAACTATCGTCGTCACAATGACACCACCTTTGATGTGGCCGATGACGATCGCCTCTTCAGATTTGACAGTGGACGTGGCCACTTCGGATCCACCTCCAGACTCAATTCGACCCTCAGAGATTTGGAGCACCGCAGGGCACCACCATCCCCCTTGCTCGCCGACGACTCCTTCGCTCACATCCAATCGTCCCCCACTGCAGGCCGGCACGGTGACTACAACACCAAACGAGTCTATCGCCGTGAAGAAACTCACCAGAAACGGCACACCAGAAGCAGCAGTCAACCGCGCCACACCACTGAAGCCATCCACCATCCCAGTGGCGCCAGCAGCCCCAGCCGAAACCTGGCCCTGAAGCAGAGACACGACAGTGCCGAACGAAGCGAGAGCCGCAACAAGGAGCGAGACCAGAAACAGTTGAGATCCACCAGGAACGAAGAGGATGGCACCAGCTACTGGAACGAGAACACGCAGCGCTCGCAACAATCCCACCGCGAGCAACACCATAAAAAGTCGACAGATGTGAGCGAAGTCGAACGCAGCACCACCACCCGCCACCATCGCCATGGTCGCAACAGCAATCGAGTGGTGGCGGAAGAGCTGCTGGACGACAAGATGGAGACCAGCGAGAGTGAGCCACAGCTCTACGGCGGCAGCCAAGACAGCCAAATGTCACTCGGCAGTCGCCTCAGCTCCACCGAAGAAGAGGAACTAGCCAATGAGAGTGAACGACGCCACCAGGCCGAGAACATCATCGCCGCACATGTCAACACGCCCGACTCCTTGGTCAAGCAGCTGAACAAGAAGCAAATTTCGTACGAGAACTCGCAGCAGCATCACCACCACAGCCGTCATGACCAGGAGCGCACTTCCACCCCCACCGGACGCCGCTTGTGGTTCGAGCGAGTGGCTGCTGATGAAGTGGATGGCCTGGAAAGACTGGACGGCAACCGCAACCTCCGCTACTCACCCCAGTCCCTCCAGCGCAATGACAACAGTCGGTGGACTGGTGGTGGCTCAGCCACCATGAGCCGACTGGAAACCAACAAGAACCGCCGCAACAACGTGGCACGCAGCGCCCACACCAGATCCAGCACAGTCGATCGTCGTGACACCCGACACCGACGTGGTGACGATGTCCGCATCTTGCTCAACGACCGTGACATCGCCACCCTCAACGGCAATGGTCATGTCAGCTCACGCGAACACCCGGTGGCCCGCAGCTCCAGTTTCAACTCCCGTGTGGGCAGCTATCACTCCGAAAACGAATCGCAGCATTCGGTCGGCTCCAACACCTCCAACAGCCGTCAGAAGCGTGTCAACTTCAAAGCCTCGGCCAGGAACAACGGCACATCCACCAATGGTGGACTGCGTTACAGCAGTGCTGCGGATCTCTCCCCCATCCATCGTGAAGCCCTGCTAAGGAGTGCCTCACCGGCCCGTGCACCCTCCATCACCGGCTCCCTGCGTAGCAACGAGAGTGACGGCAGCCACGCCTCCAGCCGATCCGTGATCCTCCACGCCACGGCGGTGGCTGACATTCCACCTGCTCGGCAGTACACGGCCCGCTCAGCTGCCACTTCCCCGGCTCCATCGCCCGCCGCAGAGATAGGTGGACGTGAGTCCCGTACTGTCCAGCGCAGTTTCTCTCTGCTGTCCCCCTGGAAGTCTCCCCGCAAGTACAGCAAGGAGAAGCGTCGAGACTCCTCCGAGAGCTCTGGCATTCTCAAGCACCAGAATGGAGGCAGTGGTCGTCATCATGAGGCCCAGCAGAAACAGCTGGCCAGACAGCAGCGTAAGCAGCAGGAGGGCGGGGAGAGTGTGTCGCACAACAGTTCTTCCGAGCGGCTGGACTCCCTGTCTCCGCTCCAGTCCGAGGGATCGACGCCGGTTAAGAGTGGCAAGAGTGGCAAAAAGAAATCTGGGATTCTACGTCGCCACTCGATGCCCAAAGATTCCAGATTCGCTAATTTTTTTCGTCGTAAGAAGGAGGGCAAAACCAAGGAGCACTAGAAGCAACACCGGAATTCGTCTTTATTTTTGATTCCTTTTTTTATTGGAGCGTGTCATGATGGACTGGACACCATTGAGACATCACAGATATCACGTGAGCAACGCCCTCCCCCCTCCCTAAACATCCGGGAACGTGAGCAAGCCGCGTGATGAACCAAGATAGATCATGCTTACCAAAACAGGGTCATGAAATTGTCCAAAAATATCATCTGAATTTTTTGCAGAAGATGAAAACTGGAAACAGAAAGGTGATAATGTACAAAAAGCAATTTGAATGAGCAGGAAAGAAATTTGAGAAAATAAATAGTTGATCATCGATTTAGCGATGATCAACTATTTCTTACAGTATACTGCTACACGATTTTTCGTGGTAGATTTGTACACGATTTATTTTGAAAAAAAAAAGCGATTGCAGTACTACTGTGGAGAAAAATTGATATATGTAGTAAAATTAACTAATGCGTAAACAACTTCATTATTCCCCCGCCATTGCCCCCCTAAAAGGGGCTGCTTGCGGGTATATATTGTAATTAAATATTGTAATTCTCAGCTTTGTATAATTTTCTCCTAGCGCGATAACCTATGAAATTGAGCATTGACAACAAGTGATGTGGGGGAAAAAAAATTATAGTTTCGCTCAGTTAACAACAAATGTACGAGTATAATTCCTCTAGGAAAAATCGGTAGAAAATTGATTAAATTGATCACACCGAATATCCAGTGTAGAATCGAAGGTTGGCTAATCCAATGTTATGATGATTGTTGAAAAATTGTATTTGTCACACGTATAGCCTATTTAATTATTTCCTCTGTGGCCATGTGTCTCGTGATAGGTTATTTTGTGTGTCGCCCTCAAGCGGTGAACTAGCGAACTCGCAAAAAGCGGGTTTTTGAAACCACATGGTAGTGAAGTCCCCACTTTTTTGTTTCAAACGGAAAGGATTTTTTGGATGAACTCGAATTACTTTTGTAACCTAGTGGTTTTTTTTTTTTAAATATTATCTCAAGTTGAAGAGGTTTGTTCAAGAATCTATACAAGCCAACAAGTTATACATAAATATGTAATAACAATAATAATATTAGTAATACAATGTTTCTCGCCTGTATATTTTCTATTAGAGGAACCCTAACCACTGAAAGTTTACAGACACCCTGTATACAGTTAAAATGTACGAGTTTACATGTACAACACATGCCCTCATCCTTGCCATAAAACTATCCTATTTTAATACAATACTAATTTAAAACAATATGAGAGAAAGTGTAACCTAGACCATTTAGGAGACGATACGGCAACTTTAAGACGTTGGATATGCAGAAACGATGAATCGAACAGAAATAAAAACGAAATAAACATATAATATCATTTACTAGAGTTGTTGTAGTAAATTATATTATATGTTTATTTCGTTTTTATGTCTGTTCGATTCATCGTTTCTGCGTATCCAACGTCTTAAAGTTGCCGTATCGTCTCCTAAATGGTATAGGTTACACTTTCTTTCCTATTTTAATATCTGAAACAATAGAGAGTCGAATAGCAACAGACTAAAAATAGATTTTGCTACACAATTTTTCGTGTAGCTTTAATACTTTAATGAACGCAAAGTGATTGAAATTTAAAAAATAATTTCACTCACACTGATACACATTTTTGCGGGAAATTCACAAACATTTGAGGAAAAACTATATTTTTAGTCAGTGCTTCTCCCCATTAAAAAAAAATTGAGTCATAATACTCACTAATTTCGCTGTACAAGTCGAAAAATATTGGTGTTGCAGTGATGTAGTGATGTAGTAATCAATTAATTGTGCCTTTTCTCATACCTAAGTGTACTTTATCTTATTGTTTCTTGTTATTGATCCATTAATGTATGTTGTCATGTTTCTACACAGAAAAAAATGCTACGGAAAAATTCAATAAATTTAACTAACAAATTTCAAGTGTCCATTATTGAATTAGAAAATTGTTCGATAAAAACGCATGTACTAGCTAGCTAGCTAACTAGATAATTAGAATATTTTTTTCGAAAAAAAAAAGTTTTTCATTTATGCAAATAATTCACAAATGCCACCATTAACTTTCATTTCACAAACAAAAACACTTTGCAACTGAAATTATATTTTTAAGATGCTTAGAAGATTTAAAAACAAATCATGAATCGATTTTACAGTTTATTTGTTCCATTAATACAAGCGAATCTTACAAATGTAACTCGGCGATGCAAACTAAAATTTGCAATATTTATAAGCCTACTTGCGCGGAATCATTATTGAATACAGTGGGGCATTAAGATCATGATATAAGCCACAAATCGAAATACGCTGTTCTTTATCCGTTTTGGTCAGGATACCCTGCATTTTCTATAATTCTCCATCGATTAAATTTATCAATATATTTCCTCATCTTTATCACTGAGGGTGTGGATTGTTGTCTGATGGACGAAGGACAATGACACCAACCTGCCGCGAATTACACAACTTGACGCATGTTTTTAATTACGTCTTGAGTATCGCTTTTTTTTTCGCTCGTAAAAAGATAAATTTCATCGTCGGCGCAAACAATCCTATCGTTTTTACAAATTCTTTCGTTAAGCCATTGCTTAATGGCCAGTGAGCTGCCGGTTGTTTTTTTCCCCGTCTTACGCGTGGGAAATTTCTTGGAATTAATTTCCTCTTCCTTATTTTTATTTGAACCGGTGTTTCACACAATTCTCCGAATAAGAAAAAAAAAATGGATGAATAAAACATGTGTTCTAAAAGTCGGCCGATCCTTCCGTCACTTCCTAAAGCACAAGATTTACAGTTGATCATTTTTTTTAACAAACTCATATTTTTTGTCAAGAATTTTTTTCGTTATTCGATCCCGAGGTTCTGGTGAAATCATATGACCATCCGGATACAACTGCTCAAGCAGTTGGAGGGTACATCATCTCCTGTTGCGATATTTTTTTGTATTCTTGAATTGCTAATATGACTGCAGGAGATTCTGTACCCCTCATGTTGCTGTGGCAATATATGAGGGGCACATTTTCACCATTTCCCGCTGGATCCAGTAAACGAGCACCTGCACGGGGAATCGACCCCGGGATCACCCGATCAGCAGAGCAGAGCACTACCTATTGACCTGGTTTTGACCTATCACCTGGTAGACGGGTTCACTTCATATTCACTTCAGTGATTGGCCGTTATTAAAAAATGATAATCAACAAATAAAAATCGAATAAAATAATAATAAAAATCGAATCGATTCGAAAAATAAAAATAATCGAATTTTAAGTTTGTCGTCAAGCGATTTCGGCACCTGAATTTCGTTCGACCTGCCCGGCTAACTTAATTACTAAATTACGTAATGACGGCATTGTTAGGGTGCTGAAGAAAGCGCGCGGGAGGGCAACACCTTTGCATGCTCGAGACAAGAATATCGCAGTCGTCGTCATCGCATCGTCGTCGTTCAAATTAAGAGCACCCGCTACGAGCAATGTAATGACAGGGGTGCTGAGTGCATACATGACTGATGGTCGCCCTATATATATTTTTTTTAATCACTGTAGTGCTAATCACTACAGGATTACTACACCCTCGTGTCTCTATGGAGATAGATGAGGGACAGGTAATGGAAGGGAAGAGGGATGCAGCTGGTATAGCCAGGCTGCAGGGGATCCACCCCTAAGCTCGGGACTCAAACCTAATGAAAGCGAAGGGGCGACACCAGTACCGCGGCTCATCGAATAAACGAGAGCCTGCTAGGGGAATCGAACCCGGTACCGTCCGCTCCGTAGGATGTTGCCATACCTACTGAGCCATCGGTACGTACAACATTTACATTTTATTACCATTTTTTTGGGGGAAAAATTTTTTATGCCGAATATTTACGCGTGAAAGTTGTTGTGGGAATGGGAGGATATCGGTCATGTACACAGTCAAATCGACACTCAAATAAATGCGGTATTTTTGAGCTTAATCAATTAAAAATTCACTACCAAGATATCAAGTCTGAACAAGAAAAATTACCACAACGCCTCTAAGAGTAGAAAGAGACGGAAAAAAGTTGGTAGGCCACCTTAACAGAGATATTAAATAGATTTTTTTTTCCGGATCACTGTAGTGAATAACACTACAGGAGGTTATTGTACCCCTCGCGTCGCTGCGGCTATATATGA
>JAUJYS010006698.1:0-10125 GCA_033995665.1 Melogona broelemanni | reverse complement strand
AGAGACACGAGGGTGCAGTATTCCTGTAGTGCACTAGGCGCTACGGTGAATTTAAAAAAAAAAAAAAAAAAAAAAAACTATATAACAAAGAACGTTGAACTTTATAGCAGGGGTTGTCAATTTAACGCACCTACCATATAAAACAAATACGGGAGTGGTATTGTTTCATTGAACCAAGTTCTTCTGCATCCTCGAGCCAACGCCATCCCTCTTCTTCACAAACACTGTGACATGAGGCTGACCAATTAATTAGATCGTCCTCGCTTTGGGCGACAGATGCGAGCGAGGGTGCGAAAATATAAATTTCAGAAAGTCACCGCAGAAAATTTGTTGTCCAACATTAGCCTGCAATTTAACAAAATCTGATGTTTGCAGCTCGAATGTAATGTCTGGCTTTGGGCGGATTGCAGACAGATATAGGTGGAGAAAGATCGTGTGATACTGTACGCTGAAAAAAGAAACGTGACAACGTGAAGTCACGAACTAAAATACAGGAGTACACAATTATTGCACCAATCGTAAGAAAGGTATAAAGACGACAATTATACACAAATCTTCCACGAATGACCATAAACATGGACCATAAAATCATTCGTGAAACAGACAAAAACATCAAAAAAATGTCGTATGGAATGAAAAATGAAAGAACGAGAAAAGATAGAACAAAGTGCGGGTGGTAATTCGACGAAACTCACAGCACAAAGCAGAACAATTAGAGTAAGGTTATAAAGCAATTAAATTTATATTTTAATTTCTAAGTTTCTAGTTTCATTTTCTCCAGGTCTTTCTTATAATTCTGTGTCTTATCTTGGTCTCACCCGGCGTTTCAAAGTTCCCAGAAAAAAAGATCCGTTCCTAGGAACGGAACGGAAAAATTCCGTCCCTACCCAACACTGCATCAGAGATGCTCGGAGGCTCTTGCTACCATGAGGTGACTTTTGCTTATAAACACTTACTGAAAATCTGCAATAAGTCAAACCGGACTTTGTTTCCTGCACACCGTAAAATAGACGACCGTTCCAGTTACTAAAAAAAGAAACGAAACAGTTTCACACGTTCCTTTTTAGGAAAATGTACGAAGGCGCTCCAAAGTTCCTATGAAAAGTAACCCATTCCTAAGATCGGAACAGAATAGTGCCCTCTACCCAACACTGCATCAGATTTTTTTTTTTTTTTTAATTCACCGTAGCCCCTAGTGCACTACAGGAATACTGCACCCTCGTGTCTCTTTGGATCAGATAGTGAGGGGCAGGGAAGGGGAGGGAAGAGGGATGCAGCTGGAATAGCCAGACTGCAGGATCCACCCCTAAGCTCTGGACTCCCTAATGGAAGCTCAGGGGTGACGAAAGTACCCCAGGCTAACGAATAAACGAAAGCCTGCTAGGGGAATCGAACCCGGGACCGTTGGCTTCGTTGCATGTCCCCATACCCACTGAGCCATCGGTTCGCAGTTCGGAGATACTCTCGTAGTGTCTCAGGAGGGTGCTCACCGGCATCATTGACCGATAGCGTAGCCGACCATCATTTCCAATTTTGCAAAGCGACTAAAGGTGAGAGAGTAGTGCTGGGAGGAGTAGCGATAGTGGAGCGGCGCGCGCACATGTGTTAAGGCGCGCGCGAACCGCCTCACCGAGCGGAACCACGCGCGCTCTCGTTCGTTCCCCCGAGAGACGTCGGTCTAAAACACGTGAAACTGAATGCGTCATTACGCGGGTCGCGTCTACCAGAGAGCGCTAGAGTGCGGTGCGGCCCGCCCGCGCGATCAAATGCGCACCTGGACCAAAATGATGAGCTCGTACCGTGTATGCAGGTCTAGCCCCGGACTCTGGTATTAGTGTTTGTTTATACGCCGCGATTCACCTCTTCCGTTCGTGGTCAGGAACCGCGTGTAGTTGACCAACGACCAAATTCAATGGATATTTGAATTATGCTGATGGTTTTTTTTTTTCGATTTGTCATTCAGCTCTTGTACTGTATTTCGTAACTTGGCAGAGGACTACAGGGTACGATTATAGAACTTAATCGGCCATATTATTTTTTTTTTTGGTGGGGAAATTTCGTTAGTTCGATGTACCGGTACAATATCAAAAATCAAATAAATTAAATAATATAGTTCAAAATTCCCATATTACAACACCTTACAACAACAACCTTAGTATAAATGTGGTTACTAGCAGGGGCGGACTGGTTCCAAAGCGCCCTGACTTTCCCGGACTTTCAACGACCAAAATCTAAATTTTTGGTATGGGCCCAGTCGGGTGTGTTTTTCTTCGGGGGAGGGGGCGGAAATCTCCGCCATCCCGCAATAGTCAGTCCGCCCCTGGTTTTTAGTAATTTAATAACATATAAAAAATACACTAACGACTTATTTTTTTAGTGAATATCATTTCAAGATATCCTGTAAACCTTGTGTCGCTTATAAGCAATGTCTGAGGGGCACATTTTCACCAGTACACCGGGATCGACTAAACGAAAGCCTCCGCCGAGAATCGAACTGGGGACCGCCGCATCGCAGCCGGTTGGCTCGAGATTAACGCATTTTCGAACAACATTCCACAACGGTAGCGATCTCACGTACCTTGACCACGATTAGTCCAACGCACATCAGAGACCACCACCACCGCCACCTGCACCGTCTCTTGAAGCGCTCATCAACACCAACTTCTTTTTCAATTAGGAAATGTTTTCCCCAAAGATTTGTGTTTCGTTCGCGCAAAAAGGAACAGGGGAAAATTACTTTGTTGTTTACGCCACTTGACCTCCTGGGCCACGTACCGAGACGATGACGTCACGACTAGATAGGCTACATTTGGTTTAGCGTGTTTCGACGTCTGCCGAGTCTTACCTGGCCTAGCGAATGGCGTCCCTGCAGACTCTGCTGGTGAACTACGGATGGGTTGGTTCGAAACAGTCCCTGCAGAAGGAATCGCGTCGCATAATTTAAGTAAATAGCAAATCCGTGTTCGACGGCGTTATTTTTCTATCACTGCGCCTGATAATGGCAATCAAAAGCTAGATCAGAAAGTCATCTTGCTAAACGTTATACCTTGTTATACGTAATATTGACTGAGTTACCATGAGTCAGTAATACTCCAGCTTACCAACTGCTGTGCGACGATCCCGGGTTTGATTCCCGACGCGACTCTCGCTAATTCGATCCAAGGGTATCCCTGAGTATCCCTCTTATATTATATCAGAAAGTATCGGTGGTATAGTGTAGAGCGTTCTCGTATACCTACAATTTACAATCAACGTAATCGAGGGTTCGGTTCCCGGACGATTTCTCCCAAATTTTTCGGGCGAGAAAAATTCGGACCTTCTTTCGGAATGGAGGTGCAGCCGTCTTATGTCTGTGCTATGTCAGTTACACGTTATAGATCCCTATTTAGGTCAAGAAAATTTTCAAATTATTAGGGCGCCCACTGATGGTGCTGACAACTATCCTTAACAAACAGTACAGAAAAAACCATCCTAATCCCACATTTTAATAATGCCTCGGCGCGGCAATTACCTGATCTAAATCTGAATCTAAATTAATATTATATCAACACGAGATAATCCCCCGTAATGCTTTGTGGTTTTTCGTGATACATTAATTTGCAATTAATATGTACAGTCTAAGGTAATTTGCATCGGTTGCTTTCGTAACTGACGTCGTGGTCGAGCACATCCATTTTTCATCTTCTTCGAAAAGTGAACTACTGTATCCTTTTTACAGATATTACGTTCTTTTTAATACTATTTTATCCATTTTTAGTTCACCTATTCGTGACTATTTAATTTAACCTAGTACTTTTAAAATTGTTTTTAACCATCGCGTATCATCCGTCTTGTGTAGCCGCATCATGTTTGCAGCTGGTGCTTCATTGTCAATATCTTTGAATTGTCGAGTCTTGAAAAAATCCAAACAATGACGAGATAGCTTAGAGAGTCTCTCGCTCCTCGGAGAGCTTTGAAGTAAAGCTGATTTGGTGTAAGAGTAAATTCCCCCGCCAGTCTAAAAGACATCATTCACACAATCCGATAATGCTTATAAATGATATGGCCGGAATTGGAAAGTTGGATTTGAGCTCGTCTTGTATCAGCGCCAACCGATCCAACAATGCTCAAATCCTCCTTAGACCACGAGTGCAGTAAAAAAAATCGCAGATAAAGTTGATCATTGTGGTACTCTTCTGATAGCGAATATTGATTAAATGTTTAATGCTCATGTAGAGTTTAGGGGGCATCTTGCATAATTTACCAATAATGCCTCAGGTACAAAATCATCTGGCCAAGAAAGGAGAAGAATGTGTCTTCACAGACAGTGATAACATAATGAACTTTAAGAGTGAACGAAAAAAATATAAACTCGAAAGTAAAAAAAAGGACTCTCGCTGCTGGAGACGACTGCTTCGCGTTCAGAGAAACGAATCAAAAATTCAATCCTGGAAGAAATCAAGTCAGATTTCTTTTAAGAAGCCATGGTGGTGAGCCAGCAGATGTCCTACTTTCGCCAGGGACTATCTTTAGACTTAAAAAGTGGAGAGCATCAGAAAAAGGGAAGACCGTAAATTAAATGGATGGATTGAATCAGATGCAGCTGCGGAAAGCATTGCGCGATCATTACTTTTTATTTATGTATTCACCTCGGATCGTCGAAGACTCGACAGTACATAGAAACAAAGATTAGTCCAAAATGTATGTGTCTATATATAGACCCAGGTCTCAAGCTGACAGCAACAATCGTTTAGCTATGTGCACACCCGAAAAAAAAAAACATCGGCCAAAATCTTGTATTCGTAATCGGCTTATTTTCATCGGTCGCAGTCAACGGCTGTTGAATCCAACCTCCTGTGACTCGACGATCGCGTGGACAAGCTTGACGTAACATTTTTTATGCTTTGACGTTAGCATCGTTTTGTAACATTTCTCACAATCTCGTTCATCGGTTCCTCGCTTCGGTTTGGTGAATTTAACATATGTTCGCCACGTATTATTGCGTTATTATTCGTACATACTGGGAACTTAGTGAATATCATTTGCTATGGTAACATGTGAGGATCACAGTTTTACCTGCATCGAATAAATAACAGCCAGGAATCGAACTCGGAACTGTCGCACAACAGACAGTTGCAACACCGGCTGGGCTACGACGAATCAAATAATAACACCTTATCTAATATCAAATCAGAATTCTGGAGACGCGCTATTGTCAGACGCGGTGGTCTCAGGCGAATACGGACAATGAAAGTTTGATGCCTTATTTCGCTCAAACGTTTAGATAATGTCCATCTCCGAGAAGCGAGTGATTTCCCATGTGGAGTCCGAAGACGGGGTAAGGAAGGCCCAAAACTAACGAGACAAAAAATCTTTAAGATGCATATCCACCATAGAGAGATCGAGTGAGAGAGAGAGAAAAAAGACTTGTCGATTTGAGCCCCTCCAGCCAAAGAGAGAGAGAGAGAGCGAAAGAGCCCTGGGAGCGGCATCGGTTTCGCCTCGGAATATCCTGATCGGTTAGACCGTTCGCTCACGCCGGGGGAGGATTTGTAACGTTTTAATCTCTACACCGTTTGTGAAGGAAAACTAAGTACCATGTTTTATTTAACGGCGTGCCCGATGACTACAATTCCCCTCTGAACGCCATCCGCGGCGATCGGTCGGAGAGGCAGCCAACCCAGTGATCTGTCGATAGAATACTGAGACCCGTTTACCATTACGAAACAAGTATACAGGTTATTTTCTGAATACGTTTAATACGAGCATAATTTTTTTAACATACTCGTTCAACGAACAGTAAGTGTTATAAGCAATCGCGGAAACAAACATATATACATACATAGAACCTCAACAAGCCAGAAATACCAACACATTATCGTTCAATTGTATAGACACAACCGATCACAACCATGGATTGTAAGATATAATGTGCCAGATCGATGAAAATCGGAAATAAGGACACAGATGAAAGACAGGTTGGCTAAACCCCACAAAATAAATTAAAAGTGTACGTTAATAATTAAAAAATAAAATCGAATACTAACGGTAGTTTAAATATTAAATAATCAAAAACAAATTTGAGTACTAACGGGGTCCAACCAAGTTTAAATAGTACTAAATTTAAATTTGAATTTAAACAATATTAAAAATAATTATAATGAAATAATAACAATAAACAATTAGTACATTTAAAAAAAAAATCGTCGATCAATGATTCAAATGATAATATTTAAAAACTAAATAAAATTGCCAATGATCAAACCAGATGCAAATAATTGTTAGCATAGGCAGGGAGAAAATAATAGCGGTCTAGTCGAAATGTCGTCCTTTCATGTCTACTTGATAAGATTCAGATAATCAAAATATGTGATTGGTTCGAATACGAATCGTTCACCCATTCACGACAAGTGTACTTTGATCTGACGTGACGAGGATTTAATCTAACGTGGATACAATATTTTACCCTCTTTCCCAAAAACGTATTTAAAAAATGGAGACCAAAATTGAAATAACCCTCTTTCCCAAAAACGTATTTAAAAAATGGAGACCAAAATTGAAATAAACACTGAATAAAATTTTCAAGAGTAAGTTTCAACGAAATTCTGTTTCCTAGAAGACGGCCACATGGCGACCGAAATACGAGCGTACTACACTTAAAAATTAAAGGTCAAAAAAGTTTCGCCTGACATCCATTGTTCCCAGGAACCCAAAGCCTTTGGCGCATAGAAACAGGAGTCTTCGGCTACAATAGGTCAAGTCGCGAGAGAGAATAGAGACGTTGCCGCGTCAGACTTGCAAGCACCCAGCACATGTATAATGCACAGGGCGACCGCTTAATTAATGACGCGCGGACAGTGTTTTAGTGTAGAGCCACAGCGCCGAAAATGGAGCTGACATTTTTACGATAAATAGGCGACCCCAGTCAGCCTCCCCCCCTACATCTTTTCGCCGCCTATCCGTAGAATGGACCAAGATTCAACAAAGGACGCGCTCTCCAAACGGATGAGATGCGCTCTATATGGCCTCGGGAGATCACGTGCCTATCCTGCAAGCGCCAAAGACAACAGTTCCAAACGAAATTTATTATAAACAATTTTGGATTTTCCTGCATTTCAAGCGAGTAGAAAACCTAGTATGCATCATTTATAGAGGTGGTGCTCATCGATGCTGAGATGAGAACATGGAAGATGAATTACATCATCTTCTCTCTTTTCATGCCATTGTTCTTTGTTGATCCTTAAAAACATAAGTTTTACTTGGTTGATCCCAAGATATGATGTTCAACCATGACGACAATTATAATTGTCAATAAAAAAATTTTCAACGTAAAAAATTTAAAGAGACTATATCGACACAACGATAGAGTCTGCTCAGCGCATGAAATTGCCGGGTACAAATCAATATGCGCAGTTGTAAAAAACAGAAGGAAATACATAGAAATACAAACGATTGCAGGCATGTCCCTCAACAATCGAATAGAAATAATCGAATAATTGAACAAATATATATTGATATTTTCGATTGTTGAGAGACATGCCTGCAATTCGTCTGTATTACCGTCATAGTAGGCGAACACGCTAACCAATAATCTACAAGGTACCTGGTCCACGACACTGTCAGATAACAACGCTGAATGTCGAATCTCTCTCGCCCGAAAAATTCCTAAAGTCTCGATCGGGAATTGAACCCGCGACCACCGGCACAGTAGGCGAAAGCGCAAACCACTAAACCTAACGGTATATCTTCACGGCGCTGTCAGATCACAACGCCGAATGTTTAACGTTTCGCATCCTATTTTCCGTGCACATTTCAGCTCGGTTTCAACGTGTACACTGTTTGACACGACGGGTCTTGGGAGGATATATGGATTTCTCATTCGGACCAACAAAGACCAGTGCATAGTGGTCGTTGGGCGACCGGCGAACGAGACGAGAAGTTACGACAGTGTCACCGGCAACGTTAATAAATTAACTGACCCAGAAGTGAGGTGAGAATGCGATCTCGTCGCGCGTCGAGGTCCGTGGCTTCGTCCGCGATGCGCAAATACGCCTAGCGAGGGAGCACTTCCGGTCAAATATACGAGCTCCTGTTTCCGTCATTCCGCCACCCCATCCCCACCCGTGTTTCGTCCACTGTCCGAAAGCGGAAGAACTAGCATTGCATTATCTAACAAACCCCGTGTGCGAAATTTTAATTGGTAATAATTTATTATCATCGCGCATTTCCGCTTGGCGGTGTTGTTGTCGTCAATTAAAATTAGGGTCAAAATTTTTGAATTTGATGAAATTATACTTTTTTCATTATTTTGTTTCAGCTTTGCAGCACCTAACCTAATCTGTGCAATCTAAACATGGCAACGTTTGCAATTCCTTTATAAATGACTAAGGCATGAAATGCTCATGTTGTTTTAATACTTTTTGAAGTATGAATTTCACAAAAAAAAAGTGAACTGTCGCGATTGCCTAGCACAAAAGTTACCCGAATCTTCATTTATATTTTCCATTTCTATGGCAACTCCAAAATTAATTATTTTTGCTCGATCTAGTGATGATTTTTTTTAAATCGCCGTAGTGCCTAGTGCACTACAAATCACTGAAGTGCCTATTGCACTAGTGAAGCTATTATGCAGCAGCAGTAGTGAATCCCCACTTAGGATCCTAGGAACCCAAGACTGCGCAGAGGGAAGCAATGGCAAACTTTCTCTCTGATCAGAATGTGTCAAAAAAACGTTTTGGACAAGAGTGAAAAGGCGCTTATGAATATATATAATGATATAATGAGGTATATATAATGATAATATATGATAATAATGATAATATATGATATATATGATATAATAAAATGAATATAACATTTTCCCAAGTAACTGTGCAAACCAAAAAGTAGAAGATTTAGGATGAGTGGAGGTCTGGAGAACAGTCGAAAAGGGACAACATTACCTCCATTTGAATACCAAATGGTAACCATACGTGCATAGCTGTTTTGCTTGGGCGCCATCTAGCGAACACTTCAGTAGATATTTTCTAACATTTCATCTCCTTTCCGGTAGGTGATCGTCTGTCTATTGTGTAACGCCTAAACGCAACAAGATATCGCAAAGACATCGGAACAAGAAGCGAACAACGCCATATTGGAAAGAAATCGACGTTCTTTCCTATTTAGAGTCCCCCCCCCCTCCTCCTTCCTCCACCGTCTTGCTAACGCCTTAATTAATGTTTCGTAATACTGGTGAAAGGCAGCGATCATTATAACGGGCGCACGGTCGATCAAAGATTCTATTAGATGCACACGGCCGCCGCGTGGACACTGATCACTTAATCAAGGCAGAATTTCTCTTGGCGGACCCTCCACCTCCCACTCCACCCGCGATCGCCCGTTCTTGTAACGCGCGTGCGCGCGCGCGCTGCCCTGGCCGACTATAAATGGGGTCATAAAAAGGTTCTGTCGGGAGAGATTTTCTCTGTTGCGGCCCGTTCGCGGAGTAAAAGTCGCGATCTGGCGTGACGCGGACGCAATAAGTCCTGTTCATCGAGTATCGTCCCCGGGCCCGCGTCCATGTTGAACGAAGGGTTTTGATAGGGATTAGGGATAGGAGATGGCAGCGGGAATAGCCCGGTTGCCTTCCCCCCGAGCTACCGTACATGCAGCTCAGGGGAGTTCGACAGCCACCCCTTAGCCTGATATCAGTACCCCAGGATCGAATAAACGAGAGCCAGCGCCGAGAATCAAACCAGAGACCGCCCGCTCCGGAGCATGTTGCCATACTCACAGAGCTAGACGGACGTACTATGATAGATTTACCTTTAAGGTTTCGTTATGTTCAATTATCAATTGCATGTCATTAACAACTTTATGCGATTAGAGTCTGACGAACCGACGCTCGGTTCGCTGAACTGATGTTGTGATTTGCACGCTGCGCGTGCAGTCGCAGCGACTAGTAGCGTAGTGAAATACTGGCTTTACAGGGCAAATGGCGCAGAGATACGTAATTTAAATCGAATACGAATCGCAGCGCTACTGGCTCTTCAGGACGTTTGTGAACTACACTTACTACCATATTATGACTTACCGTACTTTCGGGTACCAAGCCCGCACACATGATCCGCCGCCCATTCCATCATCCGCCCAACCTGACCGTCCGCG
>JAUJYS010006697.1:0-10125 GCA_033995665.1 Melogona broelemanni | reverse complement strand
CCTTCCCTGCCCCTCACATATCTCCAAAGAGACACGAGGGTGCAGTATTCCTGTAGTGCGCTAGGCGCTACGGTGAATTAAAAAAAAAAAAAAAAATAAAAAAAAAATAACCGGAAACCTGCGCCGGGAATGTAATCCGGGACCACCCGCTTGGTAGACTGTGACCATATCCACTGAGCCACTGGTGGAAATGATGACTTTTAATATTTAGTCGTATTCGTCGTAGCTTTGGCGGTAGAGCGACCGCCTGTGATGCGGCGATCCCAGGTTCGATTCCCGGCTTGAGCTCTCTATTATTTGATCTCGGAATACAAGCGATAGGCGTCTCTCGCCTATCGCGGAAGCATCGAATAGGGAGTAATGAATCCATGATTAGGGGCACTGAATCTCCTATAGTGAATCAACTACAGTTGAGAAAAAATGTGCGGGGTTCTTGACCCATGTTTGAGTCGATCCCGATTGGATGAATGAAGCGGAGTTAATTGGGCAGAGATCGACGACAAGTAGGATGACGACCGATGTTGCGGTCACTGCCGATGCGACTGTGAATTTGGCGTATACATTCGTTCCCCTCAATTGTACCTCCCTCTCATTTTTCTTCTCTCGGCGACCACCGTTCAATATATTTCTTTGATGTCTGGTGACGCTATACGCGCGGATTGAATATAATAATGAAAACGAGCGTGATGACGGTCGGTGCTATTTGGGGACATTGGCGCTTGGCAACACATTGTGGTGCTTGCCTTGGTTCAGCTGCTCTGGCCGCTCCGTTTTAACGCTAGGTGGCGTGCTGTTATACTTCATTGAATTGTGAGTTTGACTCTAATTTCAATTTATATTTTTTTCCCAGTGGAATACCTGCATTCTCAGTTTTTTTTATATGTCGCAGGTTCGATTTCCGGCACGGGCTCTCGTTTAATCGATCCCGCGGTACTGGTGAAATTAATTAAGCATATGAGGGGCTCAATTCCTTGTTCGAATCCCGGCGCGCGTTCTCGGTTATTCTATCCCAGGGTACTGGTAAAATTATTTAAGCAACACTATGGGCCTAGACTCTCTTGCAATTATATTCGCTGCAATGAGGGCAATTTCCGCACTAAAAAAACTATCTGCTAAAATAGGACATCCACATCTTTGCCCTTAAACTTCAATAGACCGCTTCTGAGCTGCTTATGGGTATTTTAATAATTGCAATTTCTTATTTTTTATTTTTTGGATGGAGTTTACAGTAATTGGCATTGAGCCACATGCAAATCCTAATTCACCCTTGGATAGTCTTGTTTCTTGATTGTATGTTTCGTTACTTCATAATGAAACGTCTTGTGCCAAGCAATTGCTCATAAATTATCGTACACAAAAACCGTGTATGTTTTCTGTGGAGTACTCGCTGTGAAAGTATCTACATTACAGTTCCAAAAAAAAAGGAACAAACTCGTTCCAAACGTTGCATCATAGAAAGAGAAATAAAGACGGTTTTAATTATTTTTAGCGGTGTTTTAAGCTGAAACATTTAGCAAGCATCGGCTACGCGCTAGGAGAAAAATAAGCAATTTTCTCCGCAACATTACGATAAAATCCCTTAGAAAAGGAACTCCTCCCTTGGAACGGAACGGATTTGTTCCGTTACTACTCGACTCTCGAACCTTAATCATCATTCCTATAAGTGTGATAATATTATATACAAAGGTGTGCTTGCGACTCTAAACAATGTTTTTCCGAACAAATACACTTATCACGCGGAATGGCTCGTGCCCGAGCCACGGGTGGTCCACGTGCTCCTGCTGTTTGCTCTGAGGCTAGGACGCGTGAGCCACGCGTAGTCACGCTTAAGTGGATGTCTCGGGGTAGTGCCCTCTCTAGGCGGGTTACGCGAAATATTCAATACATAATACATATTTTTTTTAATTGGGACAAGGCAGATTACGCAATTCATATTTTGAGATTGTTGGCAAAAAAAAACATTTTATTATTTTCATTTTTGGCAGATTGAAAATGCATAGTTCATTTTTTTGTGAGAAAGTGTGGATTTTTTTTATTATTTCTTTGCATGTTTTGTGCATTTTTTATTTTTTTTTTTAGTTTATCATTTTGTTGGATAGCCTTTTCTAATTATTTTATTAAGTATGTTGTAAAAGCAATATTATAGATAAAATAGCTTTAATTTTTTTTTTGCGAGCGAGCTCTTATGCGTTTTGAGTAATATTCAGTTATTTGAGCTAGTTTATTTTTTGCTACACTGATACAATTTGCGCATCCATATCTACTTGGTGATAAAATCCACCAAATGACAATTTTCAACTAAACTTTTCCGAATCTCACCGGACCAGATGAACAAGTATACGAGGATTGTAGAGCACGCGCTTAACTTTTTTCTAACACGGTACCGATTCATTATTTTTTTTTAAATTTAGTACTCTTTTAATTTGGCATAATAAAATTTGCATCCCTCGCTCATCATCCACTTCGAGTAAAAACGCTGCACGGAAATCCCGGAAAAAAAGGTCATATTAATAGCCTGGCTGCCCAGCGCGATGCTGGAGTGTTTGTCGCTCTCTCAAGTGTTGCTCTTCCATATCGTGCATCACTAGGTAGGGTTGCTTCCCCAATGCTCGAGACTCGAGCCCGCGTCCATCCAACAAGCACGCGTATCTGCTCCGATTTCGCCACGACCCACAATGGAGCGTGACGTCACGACGGGTGGCGGGCACGTGCACCGCCATGTACGCCACTAGGAAACTGTGCACGTGCTCCACCTTGCTCTCTCCTGTCGGGTTCCTCCCAGTTCCTCCGCCGACCCCCACTCGGCCCTGCGATAAGGGGGATATTTCCTACGAAATCTCTCCTGCCACACCCCCACATGTACCGCCCACCAATTCGAAGCCAGTGAAGCGCGACCCATGCTATTCTCCGTATCTGCGAGTCGTCTCTCGGGTTCTCCCTTTCCATTGAAACTTTCGCTATTGGGCAATTTGATTTTCATTCGTGGCTAGAAATGATTTCGTCCATTCGTCGATCGTTGAAAAGCGCGAGAGGTGGCTTTATTTGAATCCCTAAAAGAATTATCGATTTTTGAAGAATCATCGTTTTTAAAATGACCGATTTTTAAAAAATCGTTGATTTTAGAGAATCATCGATTTAAAAAAAAAAATCTATTGAAGATAATCATCTATTTATGCGCATCATCGATTTTATCAACTATTTTTTTAAAGAATCGTCGATTTTAAAGAATCATCGATTCTAGAGAATCATCGATTTTTGAAGAACCATCATTTTATAAAACCATCATTTCACCATCATGTCTAACCATCAAATTATGAGAATCATCAATTTAAAAGAATAAATCTATTTAAAAACAATGTTAAAATATCCTTAAAATATCAGAAAAATCAGTTTCGTTTCCGACATTTTTCTTAATTTTCATTGTAATCGTACAATCTCAAAATAAATGAACCTCACTCATCAAAATATGTCTGCCAAATCCGGAACTATCTCGAGCTACAGAATTCGTATCTTTGTATCTTAAATCTGACTCGCCGTGCACCTTTTTCTTTATAAAAATACCACTCTGTACGTTCAAACTAAAGTAAAATATCATAGCTTAATTTGCTGGAATAGCCCATAGCCACTACTTCTGAACCACGGCCTTTCTACACATATTTCCACTGGTTTTTTATATGTTTTTATAAATATCTTCATCTCATTCCTGGATTTTCCATCGCGGCTACTTAATTAATAGCTTTGCACTCGGTATGTGTAATTTGCCAAGTGGTTAAAATTCGCGTTAATACTGATGTGATTTTTATGGATTATTATTATTTTTTAATTCCTACTTATATTTTCCATTACTTATACATTTTCATTACAACGGTAGTTGTTTTCTATCACGTTATGGTCGCGGTTACCCATTCTTTCGAAAAATGTTGACATCTACTGAGTCTCCTGAGACTGGAGTCCGGAGCTCATGCGAAGTTCATGCGGCTGCTGGACTCTTTAAACCGGCTAAACCGGAAGCCCGGTTCCGCCAAACCATTTGTGAAAAGATTAGTCCAACAAGTCGTGTAAGATCAAGACTATTGAAAACCAATGGCAACCAATCGCTTGACGTTCCGATTTTTCGTTATTCTCATCATGCAGTGTTCGCGTCTCCTATCCAATCAGATGCCGGATCGCGCACCACCCTTACGCATGCGCGGTATGACCCTAGGCGCGTCAGTTTAAAACCGGGCTGCCGACCGTTGCCACGGCGCAGTCGATCACCACCGGCGGCCGTGGAACGGACTGTCGTGGCAGACCGGAGAGCTAGGCAGTAGTAGGGACCGTCGACATATTGTGCGCCGGTCACCAATTCGATGGTAAAAATTTTTTTTGACAGACTTTAGACTGTCAAGTGTAGATATCGCTGTCACAGCGGTTGCAACGTTGTGTAACGTCATACGGCTGTTGAAGTTTGGAATTGTGCGCCATTTTTAAAAGAAACGGAAAGAACGAATTGCTGAAAAATTCTGTTGGCTGGTTCATTTTATTTTATTACTGAACCTTTTACAATTTGACGCGTCTTTTGTCTTTGACGCGAATTTAAACGTCTACTGGTGTGGAGTGGAGTGTTATCGCGTTCGAGCGATAGTTTCTTCGATCTTGTCAGCATTTTTAAGTTGGCTATTTTTTGTTGGTTCGTGGTTTGGAAACCCGACTGGGGCGAGTCTTTCGTGCGACGAACCCACCATGAAGGATCCGAGTCAGGTGTGCTATTATATGGTTCGCCTGGTCATGGTCATCAAGCTCTTCAATCACATGTTGCGATTTGGTGAGTTGTTCGAGCTAAATTATCAAATTGTCAATTTTTATATTGATCTGTGTTGGGGTCTTATTTTGAGAAACTTAGGAACGTCGCTGTTCCTTTTCCTAGGAAGAAACGTTAGGATCGGTTTATTTCCTTTTTTTTTTGAGGAACTGAAGCGGAGGTTCCTTTTCTGTGTACAGGGGTTCCTTTTGCCATAACTTTCAATTTTCTACGAGTACAATTGTCCAAAGTGTGTCGACAGCGGACTAATTTTATAGCATCAAACAGAAATTACTAATGATTTTTATTTGTGTCCGCATATCGGCATACCAGATCCCGCAAATGTCCATTTGGCATCATCGAACGCAGTCACAATTTTTGTGATTATTACGCCACTTGGAATATTTTTTAAATATTTTGTTGATCGAATGAACGGAAAAGTTCCCGGTTCCTTTTGAAAAGTAACTATGAACGGCTAGGTTTCTTTTGAAAAGGAACTAGGAACGGCTAGGTTCCTTTTTTAATTTCTGTGGGGACTGAAACGGGAACTGGTTCCTTTTGTCATAGGTGGAACGGAAACTTTAACGGGTTCCTTTTCAAAAAGGACGAACCCAACACTGATATTGATTCAATCTTTGAGATCGTACCACAACCAATTATGTTGTGTCGCAACTGGTATCGATGAAAATGTAGAAAGGGGTCACATAAATTTGGTAAAATTACTCGTTTACCGATTTTGATGTTTTTATGATCTAACGAAATATTTAATTGAAACATTATACTCGTACTATGTCATTACTGCGATAGCATAGAATGGCAAGCCGTAATGTTGGGACTTCGACATATAGTAATCTTGAGTCTGTTTTCTCAAAAACTTTTTGGGAGACGAAAGTAGGAGACGCTTGAATGAATGAAGCATTCGACATCGGTTTTTCGGTGGAATCGAAATCCGCAAACACAAACTATGAAAAGAAATCTCAGATTTTCCGGATGGATTTGACTCATATAAGTGAATCGTATATTTTTTAATGTTGCTAAATGCAGGATTTCAGTTGTACCGTCATTTCGGTTATATCAGTCGCGGTTGATCTACCGAATTGGCGAGCTACACAATATACTGTACACAGTCTCACAGCGCGGGAAGTCTAGGCCGAATTCCGGGTTTTTCAGATGTAATTCCGTTCAGTGGGAAGCGAATCCAGAATTTTAGTTCTTGTATCGATTCCAATACCAGTTGGAACGAAAATTAAATAAATAAAAAACACAATTGTAGTAATAAACCTGCGCTTTAACAGTTGAGTCGCCGTTGTCGTTGATCCACAATGTTGAGCTGTTTTATAATTTTCAATCATGATCACCGAAAAAAATAATACCCTTTGACAAAATGCAAGATGGCGATGATTTATTTGTGTAATCAAAAGTACGAATTCATTCCTTGAAGTGTACTATCCCAAATATGTAGTATGATCCCAAGTTAGTTGAAATAATTGTATCTATCCAATGTCTCGCCAATGCCTAACGCTATCATTAATCAATTCATCAATTATCTCAATTAATTAAATCATTTTTTATTGCAGATGCCAAGAGCGGCGAAGATGCAGCCTCCGCCAACGACCTGGCGTCCACCAGTACGGAAGCGGACTCCGGCAGCGTGGCGTCCACCGTGCAGGATGCCGGAAGTGACCAAGAGGGTCGGTCTCCCCACTGGGATCGGCGGGATTCGGGAGTCGGACTATCGCTCACCAGGTCAGTCCAATTTCCATTTTGATATGGTGCGAATGGGAGCAGCGAGTCTGCACCATCATGGATCATCATTTAAAAAAAATAGCTTGGTCTCGATTTTAACCTCGATTTTATTTGTGTTGTCCGTGGCAGGTCTCAGACCAGATGGCAAATGTCCTCCCATTGCCACCGGCCCAGCATTCCGTGTCGAACGGTCCCTCTTAATCAGCTGACCAGCAGCCAGATGATGGTCATCCGTAAGCTGGCTCTCCTTAAGTTGACCGCTATCATGGAGAGATACTCGCCTTCCAATAGGAGCGGATGGAACTGGTGAGTTTTGAAATTATACAGGCGTGCGATGTCATTTAAATTTCGTACTAAATTAGGTTATCGCCGCGCCGAAGCATTACGATGGTTATCGTAAATTATGTGCTGTCAATTCTGTCCGTGGGTGATAAGCCCGCTGGCTGGCTTTAATGGAGAAGAGGTTAATTGCATTAATAATTAATGCATGTTGGTTACTGCAATGAGTAAACGAGTACAAGCGATTTTTTTTCCAAACAAAGGATGCATTTCACTTTTTCTTGATTATCAAAGAACAATATGCATAATCTACATTGACTAGTTCATCTTTACCAAAGCCTGAAAAAATGTTTTAAAGAATCAAGAATTTATTACCAAGGGGGATTTTATAAATAAAAACAAGTTATCATTCTCAATTCAAATTGTGGTTCGCGTTCTAAATTGTAGTTGTAAAATAGTTTTTATAACGACTATTTCGCTGATTCAGCGCATTGTACTGTAATTTATGTGTATCAGCAATGTCATACTTTTTATGAAAATTGACAGAGAGACAGCAGTCTAACACCAACAATTATTTTACAAAAATATTAATTGATGGAAGTAAATTAGCAAATGAATTGTTATTGTCATTTTGTAACCTGGTCGGCAACCGTATTATTATTTTTGGTTATCATTACAGGTATTTGAATTTTATGTGATTACTTATTAAATTAGGTTATATTTTGTGGCACGTAAATATGTACTTCTACACTACGTTGCACTTTTCTATCTACTATTCTAAAATATTATTAAACCACACTATTATGTAAATATTTTTATTTATTTAGGGCGATGCCGAAATTTATCAAAAAAATGAAAACTCCTGATTATAAAGGTATGTGGTTTGACGACTATATTTATTTATTTGCAAAAATAATCCTCTGCCATCATGCATGATCACAATTTCACCCCAACTATATCTAGAGTGTATTTTTTGTGTGGCCCCCCCGCAAACAGACAAGCTGGTATTCGGCGTGCCGCTGGTGGTGATCCTGCAGCGGAGCGGCCAGCCTATCCCACCGTCCATCCAACTGGCCATCCGACACCTGCGCAAGAACGCCATGGACTCGGTGGGCCTGTTTCGCAAGTCGGGCGTGCACTCGCGTATCCAGAAGCTGAAAAACATGAACGAGGCTTCGCCCAACACCATGGCCTACGAAGAGCAGCAACCCTACGACGTGGCCGATATGGTCAAGCAGTACTTTCGGGAGCTGCCAGAGGCGCTGCTCACCAACAAGATGTCGGAGACCTTCATCAGCATTTACCAACGTGAGTGTGACCAGCATGATTTTTTTTTTGTAAAAATATAATATTAATAATATTATTATTATTATTGGTAATAAATTGAGGTTAGTAAGGTTATTATAAATATTGAATTAAAATGAATAAGATTATTATTAACACTAAAGTAAATTAATTAAAATTGACCAATATTTTTTTTTCAGATATCGAGGAAGAAGTTAGGGTGGAGGCTCTGCAAGCGGCGGTGGTGATGATGCCGGATGAGAATCGCGAGGTGCTCCAAGCTCTGCTTAGCTTTCTAAACGACGTGTCCGAAAGAGCTTCCGAAAATCAGGTATGTCTCCAATACTTATCCTGCATTTTGTCTGTTTTAAGATGTTCCTGTTTATACGACAACATCTCAATTTAAATATCCTACCTGGAAATTGTTTTCATGTTTCGTGTTTGGTTTTGTAACGTATCTCAGATGACGGCCAGCAACCTCGCCGTGTGCTTCGCACCGTCGCTGTTCCACATGAGTAACCCGCGCGGACAGAGCACTAGTCCAAGACGACGCAAGACGGTGGGCGTGCCCGATCAACGGGAGCTCAACGAGAACCGGGCAGCCCACGAGTGCCTCACCCACATGATACGAGATTTCAATAACCTCTTCTCGGTGAGATTTTTTTATTATCTATATTGTTTGTCATGTTTATTTAATACGTCCCCTTTCTCGCTTTTCCTCTTTTTTTGTGACGCAAAAACGTTTCGTAGAAACTTTTCATTTTATCTCATCGAACATACCGAAAAACTTTCGTTCTCTATTGTTTACACGAATGTACTTTTGTTATAAAATGACTCGTTTGTAAAACAAACTTTGATGTAACCGTTACACAATTTTAAACCAAATATTTTTTTAATTAAATATTTACAAAAAAAAAAATGATGGAAACTTACTTATATTATTTTTAAACAAATTAAAAATATATAATTTGTTTTAAATTAAAAAAGTAGTAATCAAAACCTGAAAGACGTTGTCACAGAAAGCTCCAAGGAAGTATTTCCCAAACTGTAAATGTTCTGGGTGCTCTCTAGAGGGTTTAACAAGTTTATTTTGTTAGTCGACTAATCGAATGTCTGTCCGTCCTCCACAGATATCTGATGACATTTTAGAGCAGTGCCATTGTCCCTACTTGGAACAATGGAATCCGCCTTCCATGGCCGACTTGCGGCAGCGCTCGGGAAGTAACAATGATTGGCGAAACTATGTGGAGAACAGCGTTCAGTGGATGCTCAAGGTGAGATCTGCGGATTGAGAAACCCCTAAGTGTGTGCCCTAGTTTATTCGACCCCGTGGGTACATGCCATAAGGCGCCATCCGTTGTTCTGTGGTGATTCTAAAGATGAGATTTTTTCTTCGTGTTTTCAGGAGACCAGGGATAAGTTCAAGGGCTGGGTGAACGTGGCGAGTGCCGAGAATTCCGAGCTGGCCTTCCGCAAAGTGGGTGACGGTAACCCGCTGCGCATGTGGAAGACGTCCGTCGAGGTGGAGGCGCCTCCTTCCGAATCTCTCCACTTCGTTTTGAACCAGAGGTGCGTGTGATTGATGTTTTCTCAACAACCAAATATATTATCTGGCAACTTGGTTTCAAATTAACTTTTTATTAGCGATTAATGTCACATGCGAATTTTGTAAATAACATTTTGATGTAACTTCGATCACTTCAATTCCGTAATATAACCTAAAGTGCCACAGGATATTTTGTAGTGAATAGTGCTTCTTGATATTCTCTATTGAATATCATTGAATGAGAGTCCGAACCCAATTTCAATTTGGGTTCATACTCGCAAGCAAAGTTTAGAAAATGAATTTTGGTCAGGGAAAGTCAGACAAAATCGTTAGAATATAATATAAGGAATCCTTGACCAGGGATGGAAATGGCAACAGTTGCAGTGGACTTGTATTTTAATAAAAATATACAATTTTTACAATTTCTTCAGTACGTTTTTTAGGCCTAAAACAGTGGTTTAAAAAACGTTATAATTACGTACATGCTGCT